>VCRD01005175.1:24614-37167 GCA_006783055.1 Trinorchestia longiramus
CTCGTCCGTAAAAACGAGTAACGAACAAGTATCTTACGAACTAACAAGTATCATCACCAGCTTGGTCGACTGGTGAGCGAATCTGCTTGCGAGCGGAAAGACCCGGGTTCGAATCCCGCTGCCGACATGGTTGACGCGGCTAGAAATACGGCATGGGACTTGGGTATACAATCGAATAATTATCGAAGTAATTATCCGACCCAAGAATGGGCCAGAAGGTACGTTCCTATAGCCTAATTCTATTCTATTCTATTCTAACTTGCTCTCCCGGCTTGTGTGAACTTGTGTTGCTTAGCTCGTTACAGTGACGCGACGTGCATTTTGAACGTAAACCTGATTGTGCATTCTTCAAAAGTGAATGTCTAGAAATTTATTATAGATATTTAGTTTTCATATTTCAGCCGCACTCGTATTCAAAATTGCTAGCCCTCGAAAAAAAGATGTCTAAAAAGTGATAGAAGCAATCTTTCAAAGAACAATGGTTAAAGGACGAGATTTTGAAAGAGTGGCTTAAAGAAGATCCAAGTGAAAAGGGTTGTAGTTACTGCACATGCTGTGATACAAAAATAGAAACGCATATAAGTCAATGTTGTTATCGCATAGTAAAACTGCTTTACACAAGAATAACAAATCTGTGAAATCGACAACGAAGTTAGATACATTTGTCAATAAACCGAAGCTTACAGAAAACGAGGAGGTGGCAAAGGCAGAAATGATGATCTCTGCTTTCATTGCCGAGCAGCATCATATGCCATTTGCTCACACTGATCATTTGATACAAGTGTGTAAGAAGCCTTTCATAACCGCAATATTGCTAAAGGGGTTAAAATGCAAGCAACAAAAGCATCTTATCTCATTCAAGAAGTAATTACTTACCATGAAAAACAAATGGAGGCTCTATCGACAATTCAAAGACGTGTCGGTGTCGAATAAATCTATACCTGATTTCTGGTACTCTGCATAAGATCAACGACGGATTAGACTACTCAAAATTCGGAATACTTTCTGATTTCATGACCAATCAAACTGTTCTGCCACACTCATCCGCATCAGTATAAAAAATATTTTCACTTGTAAATCATGTCAAAACAAAACAAACTCGCTGAAAACAGACACTGTTAGGGATAGGTTGTTGGCAAAACAAGCATTGTCAAGGAGTAAAGAAACCTGTCACGATTGGAAACCTAAACCGGAATTAGTATGAGATTTCATCAACGGAGTATGTCACTAGTGTAATGAAAAACGCCTTGCACAACAGAAAAGTCATCTTAATGTCGATATTTGCGCTGCAGAAGAGAATTGATAGAAGGAACAAGAATAAAATCAGCCTTACCATCATCGTTTTAACTCATGTAAGTTAACTTATATTGTTTTCTTATTAAAATAAGATTTCTAGTTTTTTTTTAACGAATCTGGGTTTTTTTCATGTTCAATCTAGGTTTATCTGAAAATTTTGAGTGGGAGCCCTGGTTGTCAGTAGTAAATAAATTTCGGTAAGGTGTGAGTCTATTCACGGATAATGATCCAGTTGACATATTTTTCATTTAGGTTTATGACACTTATTCGCTCTACGTGTGTACATGCTATGTTTACCTTTCAAAATAATATATGTACCTTTAGGATGTTTACTTAGTATAACATGTTATTTTTTGAGTTACTAATTCCACAAGAACTCTTCTGAGATGAGATAATGTTTACGCAGCATTAAACAGCTAGGCAGGACTGGCGACAATAGGGCCAATTAATTCAGTGGTACTGCTAAGGAGAAAAACATTCGTATTGGGATGCCTAGTGTTGTTCTCAGAAGCGAGAAGTAGCGACATTTTTACATCTGCATTACTAGAAAGGCGAAGAAAAAAAAGAATTTAGCTTAGTGGGTATGAAATGTTCAGAGCAGAGTTTCCCCAACCCATCTGATGTTATACCTCTTCACTATTTTGGCAGATGAATATGTTATCCTGAATTTTAAGATATTTGAAAAAAGTATAGTCACAGATACAAATACATAAATATTTAGAAATAAATAATGTATGAAAATGTTTTTCTTTTCTATTACTAACATTAAATGTGCCCTTTCAGATGAGCAAATGTACCCCTAGAGGTACATGTACTCCAGGTTAGGAACACCTGGTGTAGAGTGTATATGACCTCCATTTAAGTTTCATGAGCAAATATTGCATGGTTGGGGTTGTTGAATTTTTTGTGCCAACTACCCAAGGTGAAAGTTTATACATCATTTATTTTATCTTGAAGATATTTTGTTTGAAAATTTTATCCCAAGTTGTTGAGATATGCTTGTATAATACTCAACTTCTTTCAGATGCACTTTAAATACACTACTTTGCATTCTTTTGATGAGAAGTTTATATTAAAATTTAATTTCTCCATGCTTGTGAATAATGTTTCAAAACTTACAATGCATTTATTTGGCTAAAAGTTTAAGCATGAAAGTATCTGTCATAAAATAAACAGAATTCTGTGCATCAAAACAAAAATATAAAATTAATTAAATTATGTAAGGTCACAAAAATAATTTTTAGCCAAATGTGAGGGCACCTCTCTCAAGTCAGCATTCTTGCTGTTAGTGTAGGGTTGAAAAGATAAATTATTTGCTTCTGTATGCATGAAAATGTTTAGAAATTTAGCAAAAATAATGGTCTCCTAATTGTTCTGCATCTATAGATGTTGGTTACATTTTAAATGCATTTATGGAACTAATTTAGCTTAGTGCTAGGCTTTTTAAAAATGTCTGTGGGACATTTTAAAGGGTTAAGGAAAAAGTCCAGTTTTAAATTTCTTATTGATAGAAACTTTATATTCATATAATTGAATTGATTCTGCAAACAGTCATTCTGTATGGTTTCTGTTGTGCTTTAATGTGAAGTATTTGTTGTGCTCTTAGCTGTAAGGTCCTTACACAGGTACTTCACACAAATACCTCATGCAGGTACCTTACACAGGTACAAGTATTATTTGGGATAGTTGAAAAGCTTCTTCTGTTTGGTTTTGATAAGAAAAAACAAAGTATTAAAGCTGGTTAATGAGATATATTGAGAGGCAGCAGCTCATCAACAAGCTATGAAATAACAAATAATATCACATTTTTTTATAAAAACTGTAAAATTTGACTGGCTTTGGTCATTGTAATTTTTAGGTGTTTTGCAATGTGTACGACTTTTACTAATATCGCAAGATTGTTTATCTGTAGCAGTTCACTCAAAATTATGCTTGAAATTATTATTTCTAGTTGTAACTATGCTACCATGTAAATTCTAATTTAACAATGTGCGTTGTTAATTTATTCTCTAAAATTATATGCAACTTTGTCATGGATGTTCATCTCTAAACTTTTCACTTGCAGAACTTTTTCTTCATCTTTGTTGAACAAGCAGCTATGTCTTCCCATTCTAAGTACAGTATGGCTCCTGGAGAAGACAGTAATTCTTATGATTCTATAGAGAAGAACAAGAGCTACTGCCAGAAACACTACATTGCATGTACCATCCTTGTTGTATTGCTCCTCTTCCTGGTTGTGTTAGGAGGCTTACTCTTGGTTGCCTTCATCAGAGCTTTGTTATTGAAGGTGAGTTGGGTATTAATTACTTTTGAGTGCCAATACTACTTTTATAGTGTTGGCAAAACTGTAAATAATGGGAAAATTTGATACCTAAATATTTGGTCTTCATGATGTATTTAGAGGTGTTTGCAATTAAGATTCTTCCATTGTATTGCAATACAATAATGTTGATGGCATTACAATGGTGAGTCATTATTAATTGTGTTAAACTTTGTGTAAATAATTATCATGATTCTCCATTATTGGTCATTTTTAGTAAAAAGCCAGGTCATCTGGACATTTATATTGTAATTTTAATGAGATTTACAGATTTAATTTAAATGTGGGGGGTTTAAGGTGCATTAGGTAAGGATGAACAGCTTTTCAATATAATTTACAAGGTCTCATGTAAAAATTTGGTAGCATATAGAGAGAAGTCATCTGTTACTCACAGCATTGACTTCCTATTTTTGAAAAATGTTTTGTGTTTCTTGTGGAATGTAAATTAGAATATTGTTGCTCTGACCAAACTCTCATCTATGACCAAATGTTCATGGTACAGTTAGCACAACTATCATTTGATTGGCCAAGAAATGATTCTTTATAATTTCAGCCAATTTTTAAGAGCATGGTGACTTATTTCTGTGTTTCTTCATTCCATGGCTGGCTTCATAGGTACCTTCATATGTAGATGAGACAACAATGGAGCAGATCAGACAGCTACCCAACCTGAGCAGCAGCACCTTCAAGAACTTACCAGCTCTACTAGGCATGGCTCTCACCTTCCCCACCATTGCCAACCACTCGGGCTACTATGAGCATGAGCCTTTTCGTGGCTTCAGAGAATTTCTTGAGAAAAGTAACTATTCAACTTCATTGAGTGTAGTTTTCTTTTAAATGTGAACTGTTCTTAGCTCTTTTATCTAAGAAGAGTTGAAATTCAGTCAAAGCTATTTAAAAATTATTAGAGCTGTAGTATATGCATGGATTGACAGTTGTTGTTCTATTCTTTAATAATATTTTAACTTCCATTTGGGTTTAAAAATTGGATCAAGTTTCTTTTGTCGAGATGCCAAATTTCATGTCTAAATCTCTACCGTAATTTTATTCCAAATTCTAATGCGTTTGTGCTTTTCACGAGCAGTTAATTCAATGAAATTGATTCTGGAAACTTCAGTAAATATATTTTGTGTTTTTAGCACAGTAACAAATTAAGAGAAGTCACTCTGATACTTGAATTATCAGGTGAAAGTATAACTAATTTAACCCTAGTAAAAGGTAATGAAAACTCACTCGAAGCACCGCATCATAAGGTGGACCATGTAGCAACATACCTTCTTTTGCATTAAATCATCTTCTTAATTCAAAATGTTTATGACTTGCTAAACGTGAGGGAATAATTTTGTCTTGTATTTGATAAATACTGCACCTGCTATATTTGATAATACTGCTATATTTGATAATACTGCATTGAGGTATGTGATATTATATCTAGGTGTGTGATGTCAACAAAATCTCACATATACTTAAACATTTCTAGTTTTATAAACCTTGTAAAGTTTTAACAGCTGTTTATTATATGCTTGATATGCACATTTTATTTCTGTTCAGGCTTTCCAAATGTCTTCACTTCGACCATAGTTGAAGTCGATGAGCGCTTCCCAAGCTTCCTGTTGACTGTCCAGGTAAATCTCTCCACTTCTGAACCCTGCTTTGAATTTCAATAATTTACATACAATCAAATGTTGAAAGTTCTCTGTTCATTAAAGTGGTTTGTATTTTTTTTCATAAATTTGAAGGTTCCTGATGTTTTTATTTGGTTTGAGCCATAAAACTGTGTTTGAATTATCAGAGCAATCAGGCAATTAGTCAAACAGTGTTGGCCAATTCAAATATATTTTAATTTTAAGGTAGTTCTTTATTTTTTCATAAATTTAAAGGATCCTACGGATTTCAAATGTTCATATTGATGTAGAAATCTGTGTCTGAATTATTAAAGCATTCAGGCAATTACTCAAACAGCAATAACCAATTCAAGTACATCTAATAGGCTGGAGCAGCTTTTCTCAACCTTTGATAGTCCATAGCTAACCCCCACCCCCCTCACGTTGCTCAAGACTAGTCGCTCCATGCAATTCAATAGGTTAAGTATTCACAGTTTTTCAGCATCTGCTCCTAGCCTCCAGGTTGAAGACCCGTGGCCTCTTTGGAGGAGGTTACGGGTTTCTGGCTGAGAAACGCTGGGCTGAAGGCTTCTGCAGGTATGTGTTTGAATTGGCCAGCGCTGTTTGAATAATCGTCTGATTGCTTTGATAATTTAGACACAGTTTTCTACTTCTAAGCAAACATTTAAAAACCTCGTGATCCTTTAATTTGATGAAATATATAAATAAAGACCACCCTAGTGGTCATAATTTGTGTCCATTCATAATTTGAGTTTTTGGTCATAATTTGGGTTTTTGGTCGTAATTCGGGTTTGATTCATAATGTTTCTGTTCATAATTGGTTTACATTCACGTGTTTCTGTTCATAATTTGGTTTTGGTCGTAATTTGTGTTTGTATTCATAATGTCATTCTGTTCATAATTTATGTTTCCAAAGATTCAGGATTCTCATTTGAGGTGAGTAACTTCGAGTTAATTTATGTGATCACGAGTTATGTTCAAATGTCAAGCATTTGTGCAGGGCAGCGGTGCTAACACGTCACTGAACAGCTTCCTCCTGCTCGCCCACATGGATGTTGTGCCCGTGGACGCTTCTGCTTGGCATGACGACCCTTTTTCTGGGAAATGGGTGGACCGAGAGAACGGAGGTTACGTGTACGGGAGAGGTGCCATTGATGATAAACTTAGTGTTGTTGTGAGTCACTGCTGGACGTTTTAGTGCGAGTGTACAGTGTGTATCCTTTCTCCTGTTGCGAATTAACGGCGGTGTGTTTTAGTGTGGGTTTACACTAATTGAAGGAATATTGACGTTAGCTTGAGTAGTTTAAACATTGTTGGTGTTGGAGTGGAAGCTCGTGTTGGTAGGATAATTTTTACTTTAACAATGTGATTTAAGTCAATGTATGTCAAAGAGCACCACTGATGTCCGTCTTCATCTGTGTGGTTGTTGGAGAAAACCCTAGTGGTATTCTTTACTATCAACATTAGTATCAGGTACATCTGTTATTGTTTGTTGTTGAAGTTTGGTTGATGGAGCGCTGTTTGGCCCTAACTTTCCCTTTTCTCTCGCGGTCTCTCATGTAGATACCAGCGTGCCATGCAAGCAATGTTTTTGCTAGCTTGTTATATTTTGGTTCCTTTCTTACTAATGCAGAATTTCTTTGTACAATAATTAGAATTTGTTTTGCTTTTTTATACCTGCTGTAGCGGACTGCACTAACAGGAACACTGAAATTTGACATCCTTTCAGAGCAAAAACGAAATGTAATTGCTGCATGTAATGGAAATGTTTGTGTTGAGTTTGAATTTATGTCTGCGTGAGAGTGGTACGCTTAATTGGTGCGAAAAGTTGACAGCATCGACTGTTTCTGGTCGTATTTTGGACACTGTGTGCAGTCCAATTCGTAAAATTTAACTCTATAGACAATGTGTTATCATTTTTATTATTATCTATCTTTTTTTTAAATGAATGCATCATAATGCTAAGCTATCTTGCTTGACATATGCAATTCATATTTTTGAATATACCATACTTTCCACATTATTGCTTTCTCCCTCACTTATACCATACTTCAAGGGAAGATTAAATAAAAGTTTCAATCAATACATTTATTTTGTAGCACCTACAGTGATCTTTATTGGAACTCTTGAACATTATTGTTACAGGCAATACTGTGTGCACTGGATGAGCTGCTCGGAACAGGCTGGTCACCGAACAGCACCTTCTATGTGGCATTTGGGCACGACGAGGAGGTGAGGCTTGACGACTGTTGTGACGGTTGACATGAAGTTCTTCTTAATCGTCTTTGTTGAGGTGCTTCTAATGGTCTCTGTTGAGGTGCTTCTAATGGTCTCTGTTGAGGTGCTTCTAATGGTCTCTGTTGAGGTGATCTTAATGGTCTCTGTTGAGGTGCTCCTAATGGTCTCTGTTGAGGTGATCTTAATGGTCTGTTGAGGTGCTTCTAATGGTCTCTGTTGAGGTGCTCTTAATGGTCTCGCTTGAGGTGCTCTTAATGGTCTCGGTTGAGGTGCTCTTAATGGTCTCTGTTGAGGTGCTTCTAATGGTCTCTGTTGAGGTGATCTTAATGGTCTGTTGAGGTGCTTCTAATGGTCTCTGTTGAGGTGATCTTAATGGTCTGTTGAGGTGCTTCTAATGGTCTCTGTTATGGTACCTCTAACGGTTTCTGTTGATTTTGCCTGCAAGCCTGGTAGTGTCGTCAATGCAATCTAGTAACTAAAGCTAATTGGTACATTAATAACAATACACCCCATCCAACTTGAAGAACATTTCCCATTTACTGGTAGGTGAAGAGTGTTATAATCCTTATTTGTAACATTTCAGATGCAAATAGCGGACTACTCTACAGTTTCAACACTCAGTGGCTTTTTCTGCTTTAAAAGATTTATAGAAATTCCCTGAACTCAAAGTTGAACATTTTTTTATGCTAGCTAAGCTTTAATCTATGGTGATCTTATGTGAAATGATATTAGAGAGAAAGAGAGAAAAAGTATTTCAATGCGGTTGTATGGGTATGGGGAAGTTCAAATATTATTTGCTGGTTTATAATTACGAGATCCAGAACGTGGGGACGTCAGTTTGTACAATGATATGTATCCAAATCAATCGTAAGACACGTACAACGAACCTTTTCTCGTATCCAATCTCTGAAATTTTGAAGTTTAATAATTCATGAATACTTTTTCATTACTGGCTATATCGTATTAAGTGAAGAAAAGTTTAAAATTCCCCGACATAATCATCTTCTGCCCCAGCGTTTCCGTCACTAGGACGCGTTTTTCAAAGCTCATGGTGCAAGTCAAAGGCTGGTCATTAGATCATCTATTGTCTGAATGTTTCTTATTTTAGGAGTCTCAAGAACTCGTCTGTCCCTGTGCGATGATTGCGGAGATCATATAGAATAGAATGAGGCTATAGGAACGAACCTTCTGGCCCATTCTTGGGTCGGATAATTACTTCGATAATTATTCGATTGTTTACCCAAGTCCCATGCCGTATTTCTAGCCGCGTCAACCATGTCGGCAGCGGGATTCGAACCCGGGTCTTTCCGCTCACAAGCAGACTCGCTCACCAGTCGACCAAGCTGGTGATACCAGTCGACCAAGCTGGTGATATACAGCACATGTATGAATATGTGCAACGTATACAGCACATATATGAACATGTATAACATATGCAGCACATATATGAACGTGTATAACATATGCAGCACGTTAATTCCTTGCCGTGCTGCATAACCTTTTTTTACTGATAGACAGAAATGTCGAAACTCATTTGAAATCAGGAAATGATTATCGAGCTGAAAATACATGTGTAATTCTTATGAAATATTTCTTGTAAAGTATTGTGTGTCAGCTAATTTAGAATGGACCAGACAATCCTGATTATGACGGAGAACCTTCTCTTGTGTATCTAGTTATTCAGAGTCATCAATATTTTTTCTTCTATACGAGTATCGATGTTTGATTAAGAAATCAGCTTAATCTGAGATGTGCGTGTGAGAGGAGATTATAAAATATAGAGGTAGATAGAAAAATATTGATAGAAAAAGAGGGTTGCTCAGTTTTTGAAGGTAGTCTGCAGCAATGACTAGGACGTGTGTGAAACCTAAATGTAAGATAAACCAAATATCATGTAACGTAGCCTTGATTTCCCTTGATTAATTAATTGATTTGAAATAACATAATTGTTACAATCTATAGACTATGAGATCCTTTAATTATACTTGACGCTCATTGAAATGTTCTCGGATTAATTGATTTCAAGTAGAGTATATAGAATAGCTGCCATAACCTCGACAACAATAACTTCCTCTATATTCCTGCTCTGGGGAGTCAAATGCTTCCAAGTAAAGCTGACGCAGTGAATATCTTCGACAGCATCATTGATGCTTCCATTTTTGGCTTCTGAATGCGTAACTTTAGTGTTAACTTCCATTTGTTGCGTCAGTTGTGTTCGTAGTTTTCGTCTTAAAAGTAATCGTTTAACCCTTTCGCTACCGTTGGGTTAATATGTCCCAAAAAACTTTAAAAATCATTCGTTTTAGTTCCATATTCTAAATGTTTCGTTCAAAATTACGGCAAAATTACATGGAGATTATTAAAGATAAGATGTAATTTACGCAATATTTTGATCAGTATGAAGATAATTTCGTCATGAAAGGGTTAACGCACACTTGCTAATTGTTTTCGAACCTCTACAGGTGTCGGGAAATTTTGGAGCTGGAGAAATCGCCAAAATTCTGGAGTCGAAAGGAGTGCATGACTTGTTCTTCATTCTAGACGAAGGCATGCCTGTGATGCAAGGCTTCATGGATGGTTTCGATGTCCCTGCAGCTCTGTGAGTGCTCTAAAATCTTATTTGTTTTCTTGAGTCAACGGTGTGTGACTCCTGACATTCAAGCCCAACAATTTTAAAATCGTTTAGATTCGCGGTTGTTCATGAAATTGAATGAACTCAAATCCGTACATCCATTTTAAAACCCATGCATTGTGTTACGTTATTAAAAGACCAAGCATAACTTGTGTAAGTTTCTGAGTAGAACAGACATTCATTTTGTGTTCAAACATAATGGTCAGGCTTCAGATTTTTTAGAATCGAGAGGCTTTTTATCTGAGAAAAAGGGTGTTTGTTTAAAGAACAAAAGAGGACAGAAACGTCATTCTTGGCAGCAAAATTGTAAATGTTCTTACTTCGTTGGGTTTGAAATTGTATATATGATAATACTAGCTGCACTACAAGTATGTTTGATTAATGACTTTGTAATTATATATAAAAAATTTGGTTTGCATTATTTATTACTCACAGTGGATTTAAGAGATACGGTAATTCTTCGCCTTTGCACTCCTATAGACTTCTGTTAGATGAGCAATATTTGAACCAGTGTTGCACGTGAAGGAAATCTGCTGCTGTAATTTTGTGCACTTAGTAAAATGGTGAGCACAATCACATTGCCCTGTAAACACATTTTATAAAAGCCATGTTTATTATATTTTGTTCATGTGGTATGTGTTTATATTAAAAATTTCATACATCATCATCAGTGTGGTAATTTTAATTGTTAGGATAGGAGTATCGGAGAAAGGATTGTTAGATCTGCGAGTGGAGGCTACAGGAGTGGCGGGCCACTCATCTATGCCTCCACACCACCAGGCCATTCACTCCCTCGCTACCGCTATCCACAATCTCCACTCATCTCCCCACCCTGTCTTCCAAGGGGGACCGGAGCAAGAGATGCTTCTGGCCTTGGCACCGAAGGTAGAAAACAAATAACGTGGGTCTAGTTTCGGAGTGTACTTTTTGCGCTTTTTAACACGTTGACTCCGAAGTGGTGCATATGTGTACCACTTAGGTTAGGTTCTGTAATTTTTTCAGATCCTTCTAGTGACTATGCGTACAAAGTGAAGTTTTACACCAATCAGGCAATCGGAGGCAACGTGTTAAATTTACCTAGATGTTGGTGACGAATGTTGTACTGGCGGGTAGACCAAAATGTTAGTGAAAAATGTAGTAGGCAAACTGAAATGTTGTTGGGCAGTACATGTTGACATTGAATAGTGCTATTGCTTTTACTTCACAGTTTAGAAGCGCATTTCACTGGTTAGCTATTTGGTCTTGAAACTTGTAAAGAGTCCATATTTCCTCATCTGATTTAAGAGAAAATTTGTTTAATGACAAAATATAAATTTTTTTTCTAGAGAGCCTCCTTTTTTCTACAAGTTTTATCTGACTTTTGAATGCTTCAAGAGCGTTTATTGGTGGGCACGGCATTGTGTAGTATTTGTGCTAGGATATCAGTCACGAATGTTTAAATGATAACCTCTTAATCAATTTATTCTATCCCAATTTCAGTAGCATTCGAATGATTATTACAATACTCTAGTCTTGGAAGGCTGAAATATCTGTGTAGAGGGAAAGGAGGTAATCGTCTTTTAAATAACAAATTTGGGCTTGCATCTCCAGCTACTCGTAATATTCATGCATCAATCTTTGATATATCGACCTGACTGGAGATTGTGTACCCAGGATACTTCATGTGTCAAGGTTTAGAGCCTATGTAGTATGGAAGAATATCGAATGTAGAATCTTATTGTAACAAACTGAGATGCTCTATACTGTATATTGTTTAACACTGTTTCCTGTGATGTCAGGGTTGCACAATTTAATCTACACCCTTTTAATCCTGATTTTATTAAAATATTAGATTGGATATTATTTTATGAATCCTCTTTTAAATATGAGGTCTGTCATACCATTTTCTATATGTATCAGGAATTTCACTCATCGTCCGAGAGGAGTTTATTTTGAAAATTAAGATTTCTTTCACTTCTGAAGATAACCTGCCACTCACGCTATAGCGTTACATACATAGTGTAATTTGTGAGTGTGCGTCACGAATCTCTGTTCTGTTCTCAACATCACATGTGCTGCATAGACCAACAGTGCATCAAGCTTCAACACAAAGAAAACTCTATTTTGAAATAATGCCAGCACGAATGAACTAAATTCTATCGCTACTGCGATTGATAACTGCTAATTATACGAGTGTGTGAGCAGAGTTCGTGGCCACTACGGCTGGCCCTGAGTAACCCGTGGCTGTTCAGTCCTCTGATCAGCAGCGTGATGGCAGGCAAGCGTGAGACAGATGCCGTGCAGCGCACAACCACAGCCACCACCATCATCCAGAGTGGCAATAAGGTGCGCGTTTCTTTGCTTTCTTATGCTAGCTGTAGTGCTGCCATTAATGAAAACTACGTATGTAATTGTTACTGTAGTTATCCATACCTCCAATAGTGCTGCCATTAATGAAAACTA
>VCRD01005176.1:0-28863 GCA_006783055.1 Trinorchestia longiramus
ACTGAATAATTATCGAAGTAATTATCCGACTCAAGAATGGGCCAGAAGGTTCGTTCCTATAGCCTCATTCTATTCTATTCTATATCCCTTTTCTTACCTAAATTCATATTTATGTATTCTATGAGCCTTGCACTCGTCATAAAGGTAAATTATCAGGTTTTAAACGCAAAATATGACTGAGTTTCTCTTGATTCCATCATTCATTTCAGAGTTCCACGCAGAATCAGATTTTTATAAGAAGCGCAATGAATTATTTGGCAGAGTACAATTTTATCAATTGTAAAGAATTTTACATCGTATTCTCACAATATCAAGCAGTAAATTGAGAAAAATATGGTTAAATAACTTGTTATCGCGAATCAGATTACTTTTCATTCAAAAAGGAGAAACTGTTTCCATCGTGAAGAAATTAGAGCTTATGTTAAAATAACACAAATTACTACTGCTATTGGTAAGCATGAATGTTTGATGTAAACTTGCTTATTTGCGATTGCCCTGCTTCTTTGAACCTCGCGATCGTACTCAGAATTTTGAATAATTATTTTTCCATTGGTTGGCACTGAAGTTTGAGTGGGACTTTCATAACATAGAAAAGTCTCTCATCCTTGCGGTCAATGATTGCAGCATAAACATTGTAACGGAGATGTGCAATGCGATGTAATTGGCTTGCAACCATGACCGGTCCTTGAACCTTTACGTGTACCAAAAAGTGAAATTTGACTTGGACAGAGCAAGTCAATTGAATGTAAAATGGCCAGGGTGTATTGATCTCTGCAGTTTTGTTTTCAATCTCTTATAAAGATCATTGGGTGATCGTTCATTTTACTAGGTAGCAATGCTAGAAGTATGTTTGTTTCAACCTTGCTACTCATATCACCATTAAGAAATAAATTTCATATAAATAACATGAGTTATTTAAAACTATCCGAGTGTGGGTTCTGTATAGATGAGTGTGATGGTGAACTTATATTCCATCGCCTATGGTGTACCTCAGCATTTATTCAATGAATGATGTTATTTTCACCCTGGCTCAAATGGTAACCTGTTATTTTCCTTCCACAGCTGGTGATCGAGATCAACTCGCAGGTGGCTCTATTCAGAGATTTGCTGATCTGCATAGGATCAGTTCGGGACGGTCCTGAGCTCCGGGAGAAGATCAGAAAAGTGAGAAGGCAGTGCGTCGAGTCGAGTAAACACGCTGCCGCCATTTTGTTACCTGCCATCAAAAAGTAAGCCTCAAAGGTCTATGCTTTGACCTAAGTAAGTTTCGACAACCCTGGGCATCTAAAGCTGAGTAAGCTTCTGCAACCTCGGCATCCAAGCCTAAGTTTACAACCAGTTTCTTGTGTTCGTCTTTGTACGCTTCATAGTAAACTTTGTTCGGCGCTCAAACACAAACAGATTCTCGGGACACTTTCTGCTGAGGGCTTTGCATTTGACTCGCAATTTTTTTTCCTGCAATGTGTGTTTGAATTTTGCTCCCCTCGTTCCGAGGAAGGTAGCGCTTATATGGGTCATTACTTTCCAGCTGATTCTGGGAACCGTTTCTTCACAGAGAGCTAAATCGTCTAAATTCAGCTATGGTACAGCTACCTGCTGTAAGTGTGTGGGTAGTTTAGCGCTTTGTTCGTTTCTTTTTTTCTCTTGGAAATTTATAGCGGACGGAGACTGACTCATTTATCTCTTTATTTCTATTTCATAAGTTTTTCGGTCTTCCATGAACATCAATTATGTTGTTACTGGGAAGCCGTTGCTGCAATTACGAAAGCAAAATCCGTTTAACCTACTTTAATTTAATTTACTTTTTTGTTTAATTTTTTATTTTCTGAAAACCTAATTTAAAAGTATCATTTTCAGGTAACATTTGCTCTGACAATGAACGTTTTTCCTTAATTGGAAATTAACTTGTGATTCGCTAGTACTATGATCAGAGAACGAACAAGTTTATTGCATTTAGAAACAGTGCCAGGCTCGTGCTATAGGAAACCTCCCACGTTCATTATTGGCTCAGAAAAAAAAAATTGTGGCAAAATAATACATGACAAACTTTAACATTGAATTTTAAAACATGAAAAGAAAATAACCAAAGAATTTGATTGGGTGAGCCACTTAGAGCTTTACGACAAAAATTTTGTACACTATTGTACAAATGTATTTTTACTGCAAAGACGTGAGAACTGGTCTGTATTCTCACAAAGTAGGGTTATCACCCTTACATGAACTGAAATGAAGTTCTGTGAAGTGGATGACTTAAACTTCTATGGTACCAGAATAAGACACGATCTACTCCTCCTCTTCTATAATAGAAAATATTACTCATCCATTCATGCTATGACACTTAAAACGAAAATTTAATAATTCTTCAAAAGAACAAAAGCCTTTTTCATGATTTCATAGTCAGGACTTCTTCCTTTCCAGTTCAATCTACTTCATAAATAAATCCTCTTTTGAAAGCATCTATAAAGAGAGAGTTTCTGACAAACTTGATGAGGAAACTTGTTTTATTTTAGAATAATTTCTAATACGCAAAAACAATTTACTGTAGATTATTTTTTCATTATTTTACCTAACTTTCGAATTTGCATGCATCACTGGAATTTAGTAATTTCTTTAGCGTTTACAAAATTGCAGTTAATTGTTACATTTGACTGCGATGAATGTGATGACGCTGTATCTTTCATACCATTAACCTTGTGGACATATATAAAAGTGACACAATTAATAGAAGTCATTTTTTTGTGCTGTGATACTTTTCAGTAACTTTCAGATTGTTTGTCTGTCTCTGCACGTTGCTTTTGAAAGCAAATTTTCGGTGATTTTTCGAGACGCTTTCGAGGTCTCGTTTTCTCAAACCACCTTTGCAAGAGGCTGCATCCTTAACCATATTACTGCTTCCCCAGTAGCAGCTAAGCCCTTTAAGTTTTCCCACGTCTACTTAGAGTGGAAATATATCACCGACCTTCAATGATTTCCCTCGAGGAGAACTCTGTTTGTCTACAGTCACGTCTTCGTCATTTGGTGTCACCTCTTAGAGCGCCTTCTACTTTGTTGTTTCCACAAAAAAAAAAGAGTATTTCGCAAAATCCTTGTATAATTTTTATTTTTTATGTGCATTTTCATTGCATTTAGGACAGCTGAGTGTAATACGCTATTTTATAATTACTAGAGCACGAGCTCTGAGAAAATGAAGTTACTCTGCTGCTGCCTCCTTACATAATGTTTATTTTAGTTCCATTGAAGACAAGGGAGGCAATTTTACTTGTTTACCAGAATAGTACGGTATATGAAGCTCTGCTGCCANAATTTGCATGCATCACTGGAATTTAGTAATTTCTTTAGCGTTTACAAAATTGCAGTTAATTGTTACATTTGACTGCGATGAATGTAATGACGCTATATCTTTCATACCATGAACCTTGTGGACATATATAAAAGTGACACAATTAATAGAAGTCATTTTTTTGTGCTGTGATACCTTTCAGTAACTTTCCGATTGTTTGTCTGTCTCTGCACGTTGCTTTTGAAGGCAAATTTTCAATGATTTTTCGAGACGCTTTCGAGGTCTCGTTTTCTCAAACCACCTTTGCAAGAGGCTGCATCCTTAACCATATTACTGCTTCCCCAGTAGCAGCTAAGCCCTTAAAGTTTTCCCACGTCTACTTAGAGTGGAAATATATCACCGACCTTCAATGATTTCCCTCGAGGAGAACTCTGTTTGTCTACAGTCACGTCTTCGTCATTTGGTGTCACCTCTTAGAGCGCCTTCCACTTTATTGTTCCAACAAAAAAAACAAGAGTATTTCGCAAAATCCTTATATAATTTTTATTTTTTATGTGCATTTTCATTGCATTTAGGACAGCTGAGTGTAATATGCTATTTTATAACTACTAGAGCACGAGCTCTGAGAAAATGAAGTTACTCTGCTGCTGCCTCCTTACAGAATGTTTATTTTAGTTCCATTGAAGACAAGGGAGGCAATTTTACTTGTTTACCAGAATAGTACGGTATATGAAGCTCTGCTGCCATTCCTTTGCAATAAATCTAATGGTCATCGTGAAGCCCGTCTCAAACTGGCTCGATGAGACTTGGTACCTTTTGTAGACATCAACATCAATCCTCTAATGGCAAAATGAAAACGAACACTACAGTTTTGCTTATCAAAATGTGTCTCTTTCGCAGCACATAAGAACCAATTATTGTCAGACGTGGGGACTTGTTTCATTAGCATTGCCTAAGAAAAGATTTCGAATAGTGCTAGATTATTTATGGGATGCAAAACGAAGTTTTTCCTCTAGTCCCAATTCTAGGAAACGGTGTAAGATTACTTTTACATCAGAAGAAGTATCTGCCTTCATCCCAATAAAAATTTTCGTAAAGTCGTGACGGTGAAAGCAGAATATTCCGTAGAGGAAGTTATTATTTGTAGTTGAAAGATAATGACCCGCCGGCAGAAAAAAAGCAAGAACGCTTCCAGGTAAAAATGATCTCTCTTGTGGCTAACCGAAAATAAAAGTTACTTTAGTCAAAGTTTTGGATCAAAAATCATCTTTTTAACTCGCTGACGACATCTTCTGAAACGTTAGAGGTAAACTAGTTTTCTTCGCTCGGTGAGAGTACAGGCATTTTGCTCGCTCGGTGAGGCCTCTTTGTTTTCTTTCCAGGAACCAATATTTACAGGTAATTTGATTTTGTCTAAACTAGAAGGAGCGACAGTTCTTTCCCTGAGCCGCCCTGTATTATGTTTTTATGTTCAGATCATTGTAAGCAAAACTACATTAGTGCAGGTGGAAAATTATACGACGGAGACTCAATCATTTTCTGTTAAGTACGTTCATTTTTTAGTTATGTTTGAATACTCTGCAGGGTACATGGTTGGGTAATTTTGTCAAGTGTCTGTGAATCATTGCAACTATCTTGCGTAAGTTCCTGCTTGGAATTTTTCATCATGTTGATTTGTACCTTTTTTCGTTAAGGATAACGACAGTGAAGCCGAGAATTGAGTTATTTTATTGTTTTTGAATAATCATGCTTTGTAATATTCATGCAATTTATCATCCGAAGAAAAAGTTCAAATTTTAAAACCATAACCAAATCTCAGCAATGAAACACAAGCTCGAACATAACAGTATAAGAAGGTCCTATGGAGTTGAAGGTGAGAGATGTCAGAAAATTTAAAGTTTTGGCTAACTAGCACAAAAATATATTTTTAGCTGTTGATTATCAAGCAAAGTCATACTACTTTTACAAGAAAACAATAATAAATTGTATTATTGATATAAAAATTCAATCGAACCAAAGGCACAGCCGATTTACATTTTTATTTAATCGGGGCAGAAAACTCAAATTCTATACCAGTTTCTCAAAAGCAAAATAACAGTTTTGCTCCTGAGAAACTGGAGCAAAATAACAGAAGAAAAATATCGTTTTTAATGTATGTACAGCCCCCTAAGGCTTATATTTTCAATCCAGAAATACTTCCAAAATTTATTGAGTAGACACGATCACTCGTAACACTTTTGTATTTTTGAATTTCTTTAGAAAAAAAAATCAAGCTGTAGTCTTTTGGCTCGCTCGAGAAGTCGAAAGCTTCCTCGGTTCTTTGAAAGGTAGTTCCTGAATTCATTGTCAGCTCTGCTGCCTTCAAAGTCAACGAATCCTTCAGTCACTGGGATTTTACTGCTCCTGTAGAAGAGGGCAATTTTGTTCGGTCCTTGTGAGGTTGACTCTCAAATTTCTTGACGAATAATGAATATGTAGTTAATGCAAGGTTAAATTTGTGAACACGGACGCTTCGTATACTGTGAAAACCCCAGACCTAGTTTTGCAATGGAGGGATTGTTCTACTCTTACTGTACGTAAGAAAATAACATTTCTTCGTTGAACTCCTCTCTTCTCAATGTACGATAAAATCAACGATTCTGAGCTTTCTCTCGTTAGTAGCAAAAGAATTGCAAGGGCTCAAGAACATGATACAATATTTTAAATCTGCGTTCTGACTTAATTTGTGTGTGCATGCTGTACCCTGGGATGGGATATTAATTGTATTTTCTTTACCCTGGAAGCAAATTACTTCATAAGTAAATAATTGCTCGTGGATCACGTAGAGCAGTTTTTAAAATTTTTGTTGCTAGGAACAAATTTGGCAAATTTCTCCTTCTTCAGTGACATGAAACGCCCTCAAGAATAGAGTTCGTATACGCTAACAAGGAATCTTTTTACGATGTCTCATTTTTGTGAGAGTTATCGAAGAGGAAAACAGTTTATAACCTTTGGTTTTCCGTTCAGTTATTGCCAGCAAATTTGTTCTCTATGAGCACTGATCTTGACATTGCCAAAGAATTTTTGATATAATCCTTCAACCTGCATTTTGGTGTTCTGGAACTTGTCAGTGGTTTTGTCTTCCTCATAAAAAGCAGAGCTGTGAAATGAATTTTTCAGTAACCAGTTTAAGTGAGTTCCTTGTCTCGGCCCTGTCTCCATTTTTCAGATCGTTTTTATATGACATAACTTGTAGAATAATATATTTAATATATATTAATACAATGAATTCAAAATAAATTTGAAACATAATATATAATGTATTTTATTCCGTATAACAAGGTGCATAATATTTTTGAATTTGCAATGATATCACAAAGAGACATTGAAAAACTTAGAGCAAGTTGACAGTCTCATCTGAAAAGGAATCTTCGAGGTCTTAGCGTCAATCATAGATTGTTTCTTTTTATGTTTTGTACTTTTGACGACAATTTATTTTGAATGAGCAGTGACGTTGCTGAAGGAATCCCTGTGGACAACCAGAACTTCGTGCACCTGGTGAGCTGCACGCAGCTGCTTGCTAGAGAACTCAGGAAGTGCAGGAGGCTTGTCTGTGCCATGCCTGTTGACATGACCGAATATTATGGTGAGTAGAGTGGTGAGCAATGTTATGGTGAGTAGAGTGGTGAGCAATATTATGGTGAGTAGAGTGATAAGCTATAGTACAAGGAGCTCACATTAATGCAGATCTGAAAGTCTCGATGAGTCTTGGTGTAATTTTGTGCATTGAATAATCTGACAATGTTATGTGTACGATAACAGAATATTTAGGAGCACATGGATGGAAAGTTTCGTTTGCAATCCGATTTGCATGCACTAATTAAGCAGCAAAGGAACTCTGGTGAGCCTATCTGTCGTTTCTATGAATATTTTCACACGCCATTGCGTCTCCCTTGCAAAACAAGGGTTGTTGAAGGCGTGGTAAAGAGCCTTCGATAAGCAAGTGCTGCTCTAATTAGGAATATATGAATAAAACTATTGATAACCCTGGTCAATAAGACATTACCGGCAAAAGCATTTAAACCAAATTCTAACTAAATTTGTGCTGCTGATTACGAATATGAACTCAGTTTTTGTCTATCACATCCAGATTTTGAAATAGATCATTTTTCAATTTTTGATGAAAATTACTCATCAGCCTATACATCGAAGGTTTCATGATAAAAACACGTGGTTTTTAGTTCTACATTTTGTATATTGGTAATCAAGGAATAACAAAGATTACAAAGTCCATGTACAGCTAATCAAATATAGTGACAGAATTAAAATAAAAAATATAAAAATACATATATATGGTGCACAGGTCATTGGCAAATGGCAGTTATCTGAACTTTCTTTTCTTGACTGATCTCTGATGTACAGCTTTTGGATTGTCTCTCATCAAGCTCCTGCAATAATCTGCAACCATATGTGAGTTCCACCGGCCTTGATGCCGTTGTTCCATTGTTTTAATGTCCTGATGAAAACACTTCCCTTCTTCCTCGCTTACATCCCCAAGGTTCTGCGGAAAATTATTCAAATGACTGTGTAAATAGTGAATTTTGATACTCATTCTACATCCAAGATCTCGCAGGCTCATTAGTAGCTCTTCTACAATCTCTTCATGGTTGTCTGTTTTCTTATTACCTAGAAAATTCTGCAACAAATTACAAAATGCATTCCAAGCTCTTTCTTCTGTCTCATTCATTGATGTAATAAAATTTGGGTCTCTCATAAGTGTTCTCATTTGAGGTCCATCAAATATTCCAGCTTTTTTCTTCTCATCGCTAAGACCAGAAAAAGTTGAACATGTATAGTTGAAGCATTCTTCACTGTGATCAAGAGCTTTGACGAACTGCTTCATCAATCCAAGTTTTATGTGCAAGGGAGGAAAGATAATGTTCTTCCTATCCACTAGAGGATAATTGATGACATTCTTATCGCCAGATGCCAAACTTCGTCGCTTAGGCCATTTATTTTTCACCCAATGCTCTGCTGTAGCCTTACTGTAGTTCTACTGTCCCAGTAACACAGAAAACGGGGGTATTTTGTGTACCCTCCTTGCTGACCCAAAAGAAAGTTAAGCATTTTCAAATTGACACAAATTAACCACCCATGAACATGATATTGCAACCTCTCTAGAACAATCTTGATGTTGTTATATTCTTCTCTAAGTTTTACGGAATGACCTATTGGTACAAAGCCATACTTATTTCCATTATTTAACAGAACATATTTCAAACTTCTTTTGGAACTATCAATAAAAAGCCTCCAATCCCTTGGATCATATGCTGGAAGTCCCATAAAGAGAAGTAGCTCATCTACATCAGTACAATAGACAAGCTGGCCATCTGAATGGAAGTACTTACGCAGTTCTGCTTCCCTGTTACGATGGAATGAGACACTTGTGCCAGGTTCCAACATTCGATTCTTTTGTAGTCTTGAGGCTAACAGTTCAACACTCTCTTAGTAGATAATGATCTCTAACCAAATCATTCAAAACAGACTGAATAAACAGATTTGGTTTGTCACAGTCTTCATCAAATAGCTGAAAAATATCTGTAGTATCTTTTACATCACTAGAAAAAGGTTAGCAGAGATCTGTGTCATCAATTTCAGTAAATATTGGTACAGGTGATGTGATAGAGAAAATACAAGATAAGATATGAATTCAGCACGCTCTAATTGGTCTAAAACTGTTCTTAAATTCCATGCCAGAGAATTTTTTTTTGTATACCAGTGTAATAATTACTGTTACCTTGGCTCACCAGAGACTTTTCATGCTTCATGTGCTATATGATTTAAATAACAATTATATTTACGATTTAGTTTTTTCTTTTGGTCCCTTAACATTTGTGTTTCATGTCTATAAATTCCTTGCCCTGGATTTACTGCGGGGTTTTATTATGGTAAAATAAACATAGTACATCATGTTCCTAACTACGCGTGGCGGATTATCTCTCTTCAGTTCTTGCATTTTCTCGAGACCCGAGTTAATTTGTAACATAAGATTAAGAGCATCTATTCTACCCTTTCGAGTATTTTAGTACATCATAAATGGCTGAAAAAATTGTCGTGGTCGAAAAATAGCTGAACAATTATTTCTACTCTCAAATTTTGATGTAGCTTTTAAGATTGGTGTATATTCAACTCAATTATCGTGTTACTTCGTACTACATCAATCATTGCGGTTGCCTTAACTGACACGCGAGTGCTCGTGCATACATTTACACTCCGAGTTGCAGCCCATTTTGAACGTACTCCTACTCATTCCAAACTCTCTCTCGTAGCTAATTGGTCATATTAAGTTGCTGCCCAATGTTTTAATTCTATAGCAAAATGATAAATAACAGCGAAAAATACGCAAATTCTAGATCGTATTTACAAATGATAAAAAGTGCAGGCATTTGTAAGAATTTGAACCAAGGTGTTCACTTGATCAGTACCTAAGCGTGACGGTTATTGCCGGCAAGATTTTTTATTTAAGACGTTGACTACGTGTTGGTACATATGTGTACTCCTAGGTACCATTAAAATCCTCTATTTTGAAAGGTAACGTGTTAATTATTCAATTCTAAAATTAGTAATACGACACGTTGGCTTTCAAAACGTATTCTAGACACATTGCTACGATTATAGGAAAAATTATAATAGATGTTAGCATTAAAACTTCACAGTTCCCTGAACACAATATTTCAGAGACTAAATTATTACGTCGAATGCCGACTGCAGTTGTCGGGAATTTTGCAAAAGAATGATAGCAGCGCTGTCGTTCTCACTGTACACGCTACACTACCTCAATTATATATCATACAAGAGGGATCATGAATATGCCCCGCTGTAGGGTAATATTCCCACTGAATTTGAGCATGAGTGAACGGGAGCGTCCACCAGCTGGCGCACGTACTTCCTCGGTATCGAGTTTGTTCAGACCGTTGAATGATGCAAGGGGCTTCAGGTTCGCTTCTGCTTCAACCAACATTTCCATTCATGCTAGAGTGTTCTGCTTGCAAAGGATTTGTGACTGCAAGTTTTGCATTTGAGTTTGCTGAGCAATTTTCTGTACAATTTATTCGGTCTTGTCAAGTCAACTCTAATATTAATTGTTTAGTTTTCCATGGGTTATTTTAAGATGGTTTACACTACCAGTTTTTAAAAGTGTAACTTGATAGAAGTTTACACTTTTACAATGAACAGTCTCACATTTGTAATATAATATTCTTAATGCCGTTTTATGCATATCCTGTGAAGAGAAGTATTTTCTCTGCATTTTTATTCACTTTTTCCTTACTAAAAATGACAGCTACTGCTCTATACGAAATAAAACTAACTATGATTCTGTTATATACGTTCATATCTGTTGCTCATTTTTACCAAAGATTTTTGTTAACAACTTTTGACAAGTTGATTGATGTGAATAGAAGTGTACATGACCTCTTTTATTATGTTCTACTCAAAAATGTGGGCTATGAAAGTAGTGCATTTCACAAATCATTTTCTAGTGTCGGCCACTGAATTTGTTTCTCAATATGTGAATTATTTTAGGGAATCTGGGTGAAAGTTAACAGTGTGCAACGCTTGTTGTTTGTCAATTGTTGTTCAATTATGACTCGTCATAACCAGGGTGGAGCGACAACAATAAACGTCATGAAGGGTACTACACAGTGGAGCGACATGAAGGTTACTCATGTTCCAACACAAAAATAGAGTTCGTGGCTTATGTAAGATATAACGTAAAGTGAAAATGTCTTCGATACGCCCACAAATGAAGAAAACAATTTTTTATTCCACTTACGTGTAAAATATATCGAAGACTACTTCACGAAAAGAAACATTGATGTACTGATGTTTGGAAGCGAACAGACAAACAAGCACACATTCTCTGTATGTAATAATCATTGGAGTCTCTGAGTATGTGTTCCGTACATTCTCTACCTAACAACTAGTGTCAGATATTCACGGTCAGTGGTTTTTCAAATTGAATGATCAACTACCCATGTTATTCTTACGTGGTCCATCAGTGGGATTTAGACAGACGAGCTTCCCTGGAAACCGCCCCATGTTATTCGCGCTGCGAGTCTCCATGAATTCTGAGCGAATAGCAACACTCGTGTACTAGCGATGCAACGTTATTCCTACGAAGAAAGTAGATGTGACGAAAACGGATACGACAGTCCTTGGTCAAGTGAGTCCGGAGTCTGGCGACTTGACAGCGTGTGGCTTCTGTTGACATCTCCGAAATTCTACGTCGGTAGCAGTTGCCCCCGGCAATCCGGGGTCGATCCTTCTATTATCGATACAGGAGTTAATTAAAAGAGACTTGCGTTTCCGGAGACTGAACTCCGCGCTACGTGTTAACCCGACGCATTTGTGGCCGTGCTGTCTTTCTATTCTCCTCCTAGATGATGTGTGAATAGGTTTAACATGTCAGGGGTAGATTGGACCCCATTAATTTTTATTGGAATGTTTTCCTACGGAATCAGCTTCTATGGTTTTCAGCATTTTCAGCGATTGGAAGAGGAAAGTGTAACTGTTTGCAAAATAATTCTCATTATTATCAATGTATTTGCTGGTGAGCTACTTTTTCCAGTCTGCACGGCTGAAACCATTGCAAAATTAGACATAAATTCTCATATAGAAGCGCTTTTCGATCGTCAGCATGTTCTCATGACTGAGAAACTTACAGCAGCCTCGTTCTTTGCTGCCCTGCGTGGAAAAAATGGACTCGCATGATTTTCGGCGTATAATGATAATGATATTCCTGCCTTGCGATGAAAGACCAACTTGGTAGTTTTTCAGACAGGATCGCAAGACCAGGCCAAGCATTAATCAAGTTTGGATGAAGCTGCAAAACAAAACAGAAAAAACTAAGCTAACGTAAAGGTAAAACTCATATAAAAACTTTTTCTTTTTTTTACTTAAAACCCTGACACTTTTTGGTGGCATGATCATTGAGCATTTCAATATTTTAGCTCAGACTGCTTCTTACATACATATAAAAAGTTTTGCTTCATCAATGTTAAAAAAACATTCGAAATAATTAAAATATATTTTCATTTTATCCTATATCTTAAATACAATTACAATTTTTCCATTCACGGCAGTGAATTCCATTAATACAATTGACATTAGAAACGAACGTACACGTGTTCTTGATGTTGTGTACTCCAGCACAGGCATCATAGCGTTTTATGTCTCTAACCTAATCCTAAGTTTTTCTTTGACTATTTATTTCCATTGATTCGCACGCTCATCAATTGACACACAGAAGAGAATTTTGCTTTGTTGTTGCTCGGTAACTTGGCGATATTCAGGAGCTGGTAGGATTCCTCAGAAGCATCTCTGAAATATATTTCAAGTGTTAGTCCTGATACTTTGTCTTTAAAGAATTTGGCAGTCCTCAGAGGTGTCTGCGCAGCAGATTCTGCAGTACTGGTTACTAGAACCTGTTGCTAATCTTGGTGTTGAGTCATTATAATTTTTAATTTTCTTATTCTTTTCAGCGAGAAGATGGTCGATGAGTCATGTTTAGCGGCACGTATTGGAGAAAACTAATTTGCATTAGTGTACTCTTTTCATTTATTTTTCAATGCAACACAGTTTTCAACAGTTCCAAAATCCGTTGTAACAGTGCACTCTAGTTCTTCACTTTAATTATTATAATATTGTTGGGCATGGTACGTATGATTGAATTTAAAGTGTTTCTAACGCAAACCTGCTAGTTCATAGGTGTGTTGCCTCATACTCCATGGCTTCAGAAATTTCCAGGCCTGCAAATGTCTATTCATACTAACACCTGATTACTGTTTTTGACTTCAGCAAAAGAATTAATAGAGTTATTTGTTCAGTGGCGTTTGCACGTCAACTTTCTTTAACTGAAAAGAGCAGATCAAAGCAACTGCCAGTTTTCAATTGCGCGCAAAGTCGAGCTAAAATGGGCTTCAATAATGGAAGGAGGGAGATGGGTAAGCTCTTCTTCAAGTCAATTGAAGTTGGATGACTGATAGTTCCCACCGTCAAAACAGAGATCGCTCATTTTCAGAGCACTGCCAGCTCTGTTGAAATTTCTTTCTCCACAATGCAGGAAGACAAATTTAAAGTTTCCAATCGAATTCAGTGTTTCAAAAGAGTGATTCAAAAAACTATTTGATTTTTAGTATAAGCCTAATTCGAGTCTGGACATACGAGGGGGCTTCAAAAAGTTCGTGGAAAAAGCTTTCAAAAAGTTCGTGGAAAAAGGACAGTTTGAAAAAACGGTCAAAGTCATAATGTTTATTTTTCAACATGTGTTCCATCTAGGTCAATACATTTCTGCAAACGCTGATACCAGCCTGTAAGTCCATCTGTGTAAAACTGAGAGTCATGCGATTTGAACCATGTCATGGCAGCTCTTTTTACTGCTTCAACTGATGGAAACTGGGTACCTTTCAATGACTTTTTCAGGTTTGGAAATAAAAACAAGTCGGATGGGGCTAATTCGGGGCTATAAGGTGGATGTCGAATGATTTCCCATCGAAATTCGCGTAGCACAGCTCTGGTCTGCCGAGCGCCGTGCGCGGGTGTATTGTCGTGGTGGAAGAGGACGCACTGATGCATCTTCCCAGGGCGTTTTTCTGCGATTTTCTTGGACAATTTTCTCAAAATCTCTTCATAATAAACAGCTGTAATAGTTTTCTTGTTCTCGAGGAAATCAACTAACAAGATCCCCTCTGCATCGCAGAAGACAGTGGCCATAACATTTCCTCTTGAACGCTCAGATTTTGCTTTGACTGGCCCACTTCCACCCCTGGGCAGCCACTGCTTCGATTGAGTTTTGTCCTCGGGATCGTACTGGTAGAGCCATGTTTCATCCCCGGTCACAATTCGCTGCAGAAAAAGTTCAGGGTTCTCATCCCACTTGTTCAAAATTTCCATAGAAAGATCTGCCCTTGATTCCTGCTGATCTGGGCGCAACAGCCTAGGAACCCATCGAGCGGAGAGCTTGCTCAGTCCCAAACTGTCCACCAGAATTGTGTGTGCAGAACCCACGGAGATGTTGAGTGTGTCTGCTACTGATTCGATGGTTATTCGCCTATCCTTTTCAATGAGGTCACGAACAGCATCAATATTTTCCACACAAACTGATGTGCATGGCCTGCCGCTGCGGGGATCATCTTCAGTCTCATTTCTTCCGCTTCTGAAACGACTAATCCATTTGTAGGTTGCTGATTTCTTTGGGGCATTGTCACAATAAACTTGTTCCAGAGAGTCAATGATTTGGCTGTTCTTCCACCCAAGCTTCACCATGAATTTGATGTTTGTCCTGGCCTCAATTTTGGCAGATGCCATGTTGCTTGAACGGTTACTGCCTTGCAAATGGCGGCACCGCGTTGTAACATTCATTTAAGGGTTCATGTGAGAACACGTTATAACACGTTGGTACAGGAACGTTCTGGTGCATTGACATCATATTCTTTTCATATAATTTTCAGTTATGTCCATTTTCCACGAACTTTTCGAAGCCTACTTTTTTATTTTCAAATGCTTGCAACTATTTTATCTCTCACAATTCAGTCTGCAATAACTCTCCATATGCTCAGAAAACGGTCTTAAGATCCAGAGAGTTGAGATAAAATTAGCAGCACTTGTGGGTATTTACAAGACTTAGCACTGGGTACATGGGAAGATTGAACTGGCATTACCTGTCCTCGTCAGCGGATCTTAAGGAATTAACACACATTAGTATCCCTAAGTACTCACAATCTTGCTTTACTTTTTACCAATTCTGTGCCTCTCTCCTTCTCTCAAGAAAAAAAGTCTTTTAATTTCAGTGCCTTCTCCCCTGTGTTCTGTTTTTTTTTGCATTCTATCTACTTCATTACCAAACCCTTACTGGATATAGATTTTGCATTCTTTTATAAAGTATTTTCTCTGACTATGGAGAAACTACAATATTCCATGTAATGCCTCTCGAACTACCTCCTCTGCTGATCTTCACTGGGATAATCACCCTCACTCATCAGGAACTGTGACATCCTGAATAAGATAGAAATAATTATAATATTGTCTGTAATCACCTTGTTACCTAGAACTCTGAGAGAAAACTCATTTTCATTGCGTTTGCTTGACTTTCAGGTGAATATTAAATTAAAGCTAACCTGGTTTGAAAGCGTAAATGGATTGAAGTTTGCATATATATATATATATATATATATATATATATATATATATATATATATATATATATATATATATATATATATATATATATATATTCAGAATAAGGGTTATCTGGATTCTGCAGCTCAAAATACGTGCCAGCTATATGGGCAGTACTGATGTTAAATCTGAAACAACGATTTTATGTCTCACGAACAAAAGTTAGTAGCCATAGAAATAATTTTAAACTTGCTTGCTATTCTTTCGATTCTTCAGCAATAAAAACGCAAATTTCATGTTCTCTTCTCTAAGTACATGCCTATCACATGCCGCTGAAATTTTCGATGGTCAACTCCACGATGTCTTATCCAGTCAATACAGCAAGGTATTAAATACTCTGCACTGCATTCTTTTTGAGTTTTAGCTGAATATTTATCACGTACATTCATTCTTGAGCCCACCATCTCTCCTGTTCAGCAAATTTCAGTCTTGCGATATTTCCTTCATCTTCCAAAATGGCGAGCGATGCAAGAGCGGTAACGAGCCTCGCTCATTATCACATTCTTCATTTATACACGGCTGAAAGTTTGATAAGCACTTGTATGACTCTGCCCTAGACTTTATCACCTCGCCAAATTCGAATGAAAACTTCTGTGTCATCCATCCTCGTTATCCTACTTTACTCTCGTCATCCCTCACTCAACTTCGCGGTCCAGATGAATACACAGCAGCACTAAGCAGTGGACGTAAATGAACGTCCATTGTCGAGTGAGGAAGCTCGCTTTATTTTCGAGACTGCCGCTCATTTCTAAAGGTGTCTTAGATGAACCATCGCTTGCCTTATCTGCCCAACCAGAACCTTTGGAACGCTTGCTTTACTTGTTTTACTACAGGTATAGTATTATACTGCTTGTTTGGAACGTAACTTGTTCCAAAAGCTTTTGTGTTTTCTTAGAAAGCAAAGAGCCCTAAACTTTACCGACATAGTATGTACGATGGAGCACAATTATTATCCCTTAACTTGCATGAAAATTTTATGAGTGCTATTACTTATGGTCATGTACGTTGTATGAGGACAGGATAATCCATGGTCAATATTTTTAGCATGAAAATTGGCAGTTACTTCTAACGTAGACCGGAACTGGATTCTAAAAATGTACGCTTGCTTCTGGAGACCATGAATAAATTATCTCTGGCGCTATTCAAGTTATCTTAGTCATGCATGCCTTGTAGGAATGCATACATAATAATATTATGTATATTCTGCTACGTTCTTTTTTGAGTGATGTTTGAATTCTTGATCGAAATTAATCATTGTTTCACATACACGCCATCGACTGTAGTAAAGCAGTTTCAATGTGGGTGCCATATATTTTTTATATTACTTAAAATTTTTTGAAAATATAAGGTCGTTTCCTTACGACTGCCCCGAAAATATAGTGAACTTTGTGTTCAGCCTGTTGATAATTGAATCCTGGTATCTAAATCAGTAGACTTGGTTTGCGCGATTGTTACGTATATCGACTGATTGATACTTGAATCCTGGGATCTATATCCGTAGACATATTTTACTCGTCAATTCTAGATAATGTTGTGAAAGCATGTATTGTCAATCCATTCACATGATCTTACCTCCTACAGCTCTTAATTTGTGCAGAGCTTCTAATGCATTTCTTCACGATTGTCGGGTATTTGTTGAACTACGAATATTATTAACTACGAAATATACACGATACTGCGTGTCTCTTCGTGTGGAAATTTTTTCATGAGTTTTTCATGAGAATTTCCTTATTATGTATAAGTATGAGCAACGTGTTTTTTTTACAATTTTCCCCATTGACGTTCAGTGAGATATTAAACGTGTAAGAGTATATGCTGTTATTTTATGGTTTCAAATCACATTGCACCTTACTTATAAAGTGAGAGCAAATAGAAATGCTAGTTGACTTTTACTGTATCTACTACACGAAAAAATTACTTTAATGTTTGTTATTTTAGCACGAAAACACGTACACTGGCCAGTGACAGTAAGCAGAGTGCTGTCAGTGTGGATACATACCAGCCAGTACGATACACAACATGCCTTTGGACGCTGAGAAACTATTACAATCATGTTTTATTTAAGAAATTAAACTATAATAATTATGAGGAAAATAAAGGAAGTATTATGCTCATATATAGGTTATGGGTATTGTTTGGTACAATGATCGCCAAATGGGAATCACCAAAAAATACCGAATTGCTCCTAACGATTGCGCATTTCGTTTGTTGCGGCTTCTTATATTGTAATAAAGTATTTGAATTATTAAATCCAATGAGATTTTTGGTAAGAAACTCATCGAAAACAAAAAAATGCCAATTTCAAATTGATGATCATTCTGCACTTGCACAAACTAAATTTTATTTATTAAATATTTCAACGTAGATAGTTATCGAGTACATATGCCAGCTTTTCCGTATATATATATATATATATATATATATATATATATATATATATATATATATATATATATATATTGAAATATTTATTGAAATATTTCACTTTCTGCTGCATGACTAAATGAAACTACTGTCACAATATTTTAAAAGTACAGCAAAAACAAGTCGATTCTCATTTGGCGATTATGGTACTTAATAAAAGCAAGTCGATTCTCATTTGGCGATTATGGTACTTAATAAAAACAAGTCGATTCTCATTTGGTGATTATGGTACTTAATAAAAACGAGTCGATTCTCATTTGGCGATTATGGTACTTAATAAAAACAAGTCGATTCTCATTTGGTGATTATGGTACTTAATGGGGTAAGGGTATCGGGACTGAGCGCTCCTCGAACGTAGGAACTCGTATGATGCATTTCTCTGCGCATCTTAGGAGAGGAGGTCGTGTTTGCCTCAGTTATGTTTGTAAAGAGTTGCGTGCATCTCGTAAGGAACCTCACTTACGTATGCGAACATATGAAGTCCTATCAATCAAAGATCCCCTCAACAATACTCTATGACTCAGGAATTCCCTAACTTTAGTGTAGGTGCGTGCGTACTATCGATACGTCCTCTTCAGTTGCCCTTAGGCGTTTGAGTAATCCCTTCCTGGGTGTTCTAAAAAACCCTTAGCACTCCAAAATTAAATTCGCTCTCAAAAACACTTGATGGTTCCATAATTTTGCTAGCAAGTAAAGCGTTGTAGGTGTTAAGCATAGCGTCTGCCTGGAAGGGTAGCTCCTTCTGTGACGTCACTACGCTGCATACTAAATTTTGGTGGGAAGTTTATTTTGCTTTTATTCGCACTAATAAATAGCTAAAGAAAAATAGGCTCATATTGCAGAACCTCTTAATGCAGCAAAAGTGCTTAGAATTGTACACGCATTTTTGAAAATATAGAAATTTATTGCATTGCTCAATATGTAACTTGCTACAACTTGCTATTTGCGAGTATTTCTGGCTTCTATTGCTTTAGAGCTAAGTTAATTCTCAAAATTGTTGCTTGCCGGAGTTCTACTTCAGTCGCAGTATAATCAACTTAATTTCTTACGAACGAAATAGACTGTTGACTGATTAAGGGACACTGATTAGAGAACACTGATTAAGGAAAACTGATAAGAAGGCGTTGATTAAAGGACGCTGATTAGAGAGCGCTGATTGCAATAAGTTCAGAATAGTATAAACAGTATATAGATAACAGTGTAGAAATTTCCGCTTGTTTGTTTTAGTGTATTGATGTGAGGGAGACTTCTTCAGTAAATTTACTGGTCTGAATATAACGATCAATATGCATGAATATTTGTTGTTGTGTGCTAATAAGATAAAATTATCAGAAGTTTTCTTCTTGAAATATTTATCGGAGTGGTCGATTAGACAGAGTGCAGTTAGAGTACAGTCATCTGAGTGAAGTGCGAAGAAATCAATCTTGAGATCTCGGATAATTAATAACAGGCTCTCGAAGTGCATTCATCAAACCATAACACTTGAGTACGCCAAATAAATCGTCATGCTTTAACACCTGTCAATGGCAGCAAAGCCGACCAGTCGAAAACTTTAACAAGGAGATTTACTTCTCAAGGCTTAACTGCCAAAAAATTGGAGCTGTGGACCTGTTGTGTATCACAAAGGATTTTCCGGATATTTGAATCCCAATGAAGTAGCGATGTTCGTAGATTCATGAGCAGTTCTCCTGGATAATTTCTATGGTAAGAGGTGTGTGACTGCAGTAAAATTAAGTTAGCCACTTGTTTGCGTAGTGTGTTTATAAAGCTTAAAACTGAATGTGAACTGAGAGGCAAGCCCTTTGCATGCTTGAAGTGTCTGCTGCGTACCCAAATATACTTTACTGGTTAATATGACTCATCTATTTGCAGAATACAGCACCATACATTACGAGCTGATAAATCACAAGACGTATAGGATACGACAATACACATGTAGCATTGGTTTTGATGCCGTGAGTAAGAACGCAAGATCTCCTGATTTACATTCACGTACTTCGTTGTACATCCTGCGACCATGTTGACTGGTCCAGACTGTGTACTTGTGTGCCTGGACAGTCCACAACAGACAGCACATTCTGGCATGCAAATTAGATCATAAAACTTTGGATGTTCTATCGAGTCGGTCTAGCTCGCCCTGATGCACCTGCCATGTTGATCCAGCAGGTATGCGTCTCTCTACGTCAACTTCAATATCTTGTTCTAAACCTTCTCCCAGAGCAGTTCGTCCAAGTGTTCTAAGCTTAAGATAAAATATAGCTTACACGTCCCCTGTGAGTCGATTTGGAACTTTGTGGTCGACTTCAAAACTTATGGTTCGTGAAAAAACATAGCTTTTTACTTTATTGCTAGCTACAGAGCGCTTGTATTCAATTTTAAACTCGTGGGAGTGTAAAATTTGTGGACAATTATGTAATTGAACTTGAAAACCTGTCAAAAAAATTACCTTCGGAAAGACCAAACTACGACTTTCAACTCTAGTCACAGCCTATAACGGCCTCAAACGGGTATGCTTCACCGAAGTATTCATTTTGTATTTATATTTGGGGAAATACTTACTTTATAGCTTCTCCTCTACATTTTAGCTCCACCATGTTCAGTCAGCATAATGACCCATTATTCGAAGCTCAAGACTAATTTAGAGAAATAAGAAGACAGTCTCTGACAAAAGTGTATCCAACGCATCGTCGTCAGCGCAACTTGTGACTCGCAATCTTACCAGTAGCATCCATGCTTGCTTAGCTGCTTTGATAAAACGTCATTTTTTAGGTAATATCTCGTACAAAATATTTCAATCTGAATTATTGAAAAGGACAGCAAATTGGCTGCATAAACACTGAGAATTACAGTATGAAAATTAAAGGTTGACCCAGCAAAATTCAGTATGAAACATTTTACTATTTACTGTAAAAGAAATTTAGATTTAAATGTCGGTTTTCATCATTCAGTTATCCTTTGTAACTCAAAAAGAATTCTGATTGTAAAATATATCTCAATCGTTATATGGAATTCAAACTTGAAAAAGAACCACACATTTCAACTGTCATCTCCGCAAGTTTCTTCTGGACCGCAGAGTGGAGTATGACCTCTCTCAAATCAACGTCAAGATTATGTGAAACTTTATTAACTTCAGCAGAAAGAAGCTTGTAAACACCGAGAGTTTGGATCACAAGAAGGGCTCAGGAGGGAAAAATAAAATTTTGATCCTGGAGACCGGAAGGATCACGAGATTGATGAGATTGAGATGGAGAAATGTCTAGAGAGTTGCAGCCAGAGTGGGAGTTGGGAGGGAGACTGTCAGGAGAGTAATGCATAAGACTGGGGTCAAAACTTGCCATAGGACGAAGATCCCAAGGGATTGACGATCAGCTCAAGTTCAGGAGTGCAGAGTTTATCAGGAGGTCACTGCAGCAGTATGGCAGGGTTGTGAACGGGTGGATAGCCAAGAGAATTCATCAACACTGACTTCAGTGCCATGGTTAAACGATGTGGGCTCCCAACACCAGGAGTGATGTTGTTTGGACCAGGTCACGGAAAGAGGACGGGTTGCTGCTTGAGTTTGTGCAGAAGTTTGATAATTCTTCATGATCTGGAGCGGGTGAGCTGGAAGAGTCTCATTCCAACAGATGATCTAGCCTTAATGTCAGACAAAGTAAGATTATGACTAATAATTTTTACAATTAATCAGTTTTTAATGTATTTTCAATGAATTTTGTTGTTGCTCTGTAAATTTATTATGTAAAGCTTCATGAGACATGTAGCATGGCATCAAATATTTCTGATTCTTATAGAGGTTCGGATGACCGATCAGCTGTCTTCAATTTGACTTTTTACAAACAAACGACTATACATATTTGGTAAACTTTCCGAGAAACAAGATGAGGAGTACCTTTTCTTGGGAAGTGATTACTTGATTTTTGTCTTTTTGGATGTTTTTTAAATTTGCAACTTCATAATCTTAAGAATTCTGTGAACAGTATGAACGATATTCAAAAATGGGTCATTTAGTTGTTAGGTAATTAAAAATTGTGATTAATGGCTTTCAAAACCATTCGTTTAGACGATTTTTTGTATTCATTTAATTTATACCCAAAAAAGTAGGAATCCTTTCCGTTAATAACATCTGAATAGTTATTAAATCCTAAAGTAGCATCTTTATCTGGCTCCGATCCTGCTCAAAATTGCAGATTGTATATCAACCCGAAACGTTTCTGATTTTTGCATGCTCTGCTCTTCTAACGAGACTGCCTGCAGCAGCCTGTCTCCTGCACGCTCTCAATTTATCTGTTTGTGTTTTTAGTTTTAATGGTCAGAATCTAACTTTTTTTAATACTAGTTTAAAAAACACTCTGAAATTTTTGTATTGTATCATGACGTGAAAAATAATTTACAAATTAGTTTAAATTGCACGGAAATGCCTGCCTGTACGTTGTCGCTGAAATGAACATGTAGTAAGATATACACATATTAATGTATTTTCGTATGGAAATACTTTTACCGTGCACCATTAGCTATGGGTTCACTTTAATATTAACTTAATGCCTTTAGCAAAACCTTTTAATTTTGGGGTATGTAATTTTAATGAAATGAGAAATTTTTATATCAATTACCACTACATGAAATTAAGTTTAATACCTACTTAAATCAAGTGTACAAATATCTGATATAAAATTCATCATAAATACTTATGTTACTACAAAATCGCTTTTGAAAAGTTGAATCATTTTTATTTTACATGATTTATGTATTAGATTTCATTTTCCCTTCCCTTCGTTCTTCTTTCCTTCCTTCTTACTTCCCTTTCCTTCTTCTTTATATATCCTGTAATATTTAGTGAATCTACTCAACCTTAGTTTTCCATGCTAAAAAAATTTAATTTAATTTCGTAATGTAGATTTTACCAATGGACTCAGAAGCTCACGATTTCGAGTATCTTGTTTCCATTGGCTAACATTTTTCCAGTGGGGTTCACTAAGGCAGCCTGGAGCAAGATTTCCTGACCGTCCCAGTCAAAAGTTCACTTTTGTGCCTTGTTTTATTGAAGCCAGGTGCTTTCGTTGATTTCATTCGTCATTCATGAAATACCAGAACACAAAATGCTCTGAGCAGCAATTCCAAATGACGCATTCCATTAGCCAAATTATACTCGCATTTCATAAGTAAAAGAGGCAAATGTTCTCTCTGACTCCAGTGAGACGATCGTCTAGGATACCTTCTAGTTTTAATGCAGAATAATCCACTACTCGTTTAGAATTGCTGTTTTTATAAAAGGTTGTATAATATAATTTTAATTAGCAAACAGATCTTGATATAAGAAATTCTGCTTTTCATTATATACATGTGTAGATCCTGACTATGTCTTTCGTAATCAAGAAAATGGCTACACATCCTAGTGAAAACTTCCTAGTCTAATGTTTAAAGTATGCAATAAAAGCCATCAATATAATATACCCCTACTGTTTACCTATAGAGTTAGAAGAATACAGTTCAGTAGGTCATAAGATATTCTTAGCTTCAGTCTATTAAGACTGCAATATGAACAGGTCAAGGTTTAACTAGGCAGCCTTCATACGCATCTCTGCATATCTTTCTTTCGCAGAAATGTTGTTTTATTGTTAAAATTTTCACTGGTTCTATGGATCGTCTATTGAAGCTCTGTGTGTGTAGACCAATGCCATTGATTCGTCCCATGAATTATTTGTTTTCTTGAAGGGACAAACTTTGTCTCTGAGTTAGTAGCTATTGCTAATGGTTCTTGATAGCCTTTTACTTTGAACCTTCCGATAATTTGGAAAATGAACCAAAGATTGTAAGCTGAACTTCATTTTTCTATTCTTAGTGCTAATTGGACCCATTTTTTAAATTTAATAGTACTATTTCAGATTTGTTATGCCAATTACAGCTGCCAAATCTGAATGTTATCTAAACTTATCATAACACATGAAAATTTATATTCTCAGTTTAACAAAATGGAAACACGATTTTTAAAAAAATACTTTTGTCAGTATTGGTTCGAGTATTTCGCCAGTAAAGATAAATTCAAAACAGTTCTTATTCCTGGATGCTTAAAGTTTTCAATTATTTTTTTACAAACAGGAAAACAAACTTGTCACACGCTTCAGTGTTACACAAACTCTAATCTATGAGTATATGTCTTGTTTTTACGGGTGAGAAACAAAACTTGAATTACTTCTATGTCCTAAAAATAATGATGTTATTTATTAATATTTCTAAAGAAATTTCCATAATACAAGTTCTATAGAGGAAGTGACGAAGTGCCGGTATCATTTTTAATATTTATTTCCTTGTACGTAAAATTCTTCTGAGCGTTTCTGATGATATCAAAAATAGTACTGTTGTATCTCTTTTGATGTTTGCTATAAATAATTCTTTCTGTGCATGATTGCGAAAAAAAACCCTCATTAAAAATTCATCCTATTTACATCACACGAATTTTTATTCATTTTTTATCTACGAAAAGAAAAACCATGTCCAATCGTATGCTTATTTTGGTAAAAGAATCTCTAGATTCAATGTAATGTACCTTCTAAAATACGTTAGCACTATACATTAGTATTTAAAAATTTCATTTCGATTCAAACTTCCATTCGTTGTACATCATTATCTTTGTACTAACTTTACTCACACTTGTAGAAAACAAGCCCGGGCCGTCTGGCATGGGGGGCCTAGGCCTACTGTCACAGCTGCTGCTCTGCAAGCCTCTGCAGCCTGACTTCCACCAAGAGGAAATGTGCAGCCTCGCCAAGGACCTCGAGGACGTTGAGGGCATCCTCAGAGAGATGCTAGAGTTCATGCCCAAGGTGCTGAATGTCTTTGTATTTATTACTTACGTAGCTATACTTGAGCCTAATGGTAATCATCTACATATATAATAGACAATGTTTCTCCATCCCTCTCTCTCTGTCTGTATTTATGTGTGTCCGTCCCATTACTTCCTATCTATTACTGGAGAAAATTTTTGAACTGAAATAAGAACGGGTATGTATGTAGTATAAGCATTGTATTGTGGATACAAAGGTGCCCGATCACTATAAAATACTCAATTTTTTCCGCTATTAGTTTTCTTCTCTTACACTGCCATGTTATCGGTAGATAAAGTACAAAAAGGAAATTCTGTATGTATTCATGAAAAGTATTCTGATTCTGATGGTACCACGGGTAAAATTGAAAAATGTATCTATTGCATAGATCCTTAATTTTGTCACTTTTAAATCAAAGAATTTTTACGGGTACTATCTGGGCCATGTTATCGGTAGATAAGATGCTGAATGGAAGTCCTGTATATATTAATGAAAAGTATTCATTTAAAACACAATAGTTCGTCGTAAATCTTCAATACATTTATCTCTATAATAATTTTAAATTAGTCTAATCTAAATCGTGGAATTTCCACGGGAACTGGCTAGTTGTGTATAAACTAACGCTCGATTGCGATAATATTCGATTGTTGCTAACATCGATTGCCGATATGTTCTGAATTTGTGTCTGTTTGGCCATCATGTTCCCTGGATATGTTCAAATTTGAGGCTGCAAAACTGCCATGGTCTTAATGTGCCACAAAGTAATTACTTCTTATTCGATGATTCTTTAATACAGTTGAAAAATAACTAAAATTAAGACCGTTATGTGTATCGTTAAAATATTCTTTCTAACATAACAATGTAGGTCATACTTTTAAGTGTCGTAAAAATTATTTATAACTTTTACAATTTGCTTTACTGCGTACGTAGGGAAAAACTAACTTCAGACGCACAAAAATAAAGCATTTAAATTTTTTAAGACGACTGTTCAGACAGAATTGTCTAAAGCTTATATCTAGAAACATCAGAGATTTGAGCTAACGATAATTTGTGTGAAATTCAATATTTATATTTAATAAGAAAATTTTATGATTCCGTTTGTCTTCGTCGATGTACCCATGAAAATTTGTATTTCTTAGATGTGCATCCAACAATCACAAGTGTTAGCAGTGAAGTTTGTGGTAGGTTTAGTTGTGTGAAGTAACATTGATTCGTCATGTATCTTTGTCTTTAAGTGATATGAAATCATCGTGATATTCTCAGACATTCTAATGAGTTGCCTTCAGTGTTCTCAATGCTTCTGTTCCCCGTTCCATTGATATGTATCCACGCCATCAAAGCTACAATATCTTTGCAGAATCTACATAATGTAATTTTACTAAATTTATCTTCAGGAGGACAGCGACCTTCGTCATCTTGCGCTAACTGGAGAAGACGTTTTCAGCTTGTGGAGCAAAAGAAGAACTCGCCGCTCTCTCTACAGGAACATGAGTGCCTTCTGCTGCTCCTGCAAGCCCACCTACATGTAGCAGTTACAGACTCGTGTGTTACTGTAACTGTTGATATTCTTACAACCCCACCTACATGTAGCAGTTACAGACACGTGTGTTGCTGTAACTGTTGATATTCTTACAACCCCACCTACATGTAGCAGTTACAGATACGTGTGTTACTGTAACTGTTGGTGATCCCGCAAGCCGAGCTTCATCTAACAGTTGCTGTCATGTGACTATAACTGTTGCTGGTGGCCATCAATATAAGCAGGAGCAGACGCCTATCTTACAGTTTTTGTTGTGACTGCAGCTGTGAAGCCTCAAAAGAGGTATTTAATTTTTTCCTGAACTTTAGGGGGAAAAATTGTATTTGGTCACAAGTTGTTTGTGTCAAACTACCACCACTTGTTGTATTCAATCTAGGCCTTACTTCTGCAATATTCTGGAATAAACTTTCAAGATGTACACACAAGTTCTCCGGAATAGGCAGGTAAGTTTCACAAAAGGGAGAGCTTTGAGAAATGATTTTGCTTATCCTCCTTTGATTAATCTGTCGAAATTATCATCGACGTGTAATCTGTTGATTTTTTTTAATGTCTGTTGGCAAAGTGGTGTGTGCCAGAAAACATTTTGAACTACATACTTCAATAATTTTGAAACTTGGTTCAAACTGCGTTAAATTCTTTGAAATTTTAGTTTTAGTTCAATAGTACGTCTCTTTCGTAAAAAATTTGTGATTCTTTTCAGATATGTCGTCTTTCATCATTTGTAAGCAGTTTGGATTTGAAATATCAATTGCATCCATATATCATTTGCACCAGGGGTGTCACTCGCTTTTAAGAGTTTAAATTTCTTTCAGGCGCTCTTGCCTTAAGTTACTTTATCAGTCCATGGGCATGTAGTCAATCTCTCTACAAAGGCCGTAAAAATGTTCCTTGTCCTAAAATCGTAATTCGTTTTTCCTCTTTGAGTAGCATTTTCATCATGGCGGAAAAAGTAGCTCTTCACTGGAGAACTGTATTTTAACACGCCACATACATTGAACGTATGCACATGGCTATTTTCAAATCATTCCTCAGGCTATTGTAATTTTCTTTCATTCTGGCAATATTTCAGTGCCATTATCCAAGTAAAGCGAGTACGGATTCGTGTCTGGATATCACGTCCAATGTAACTGGCCTTGACCTGTGTTTTGTTCACGCTTGTCGAGCTAATTCAATGATGTTCTTCTCACTCAGCTTTCATTTTGTATATATTCATAATTATTCCTTTACATGAACAAATTTGTGAAGTTAATGCAATAGGTAACTTTGATGATTTTCAGATGTAATATTTTAAAACGCAATTTTCTTCCTCAATGTATAAGCTTGACTTTGTCGTAAATTTATTTCAAAATCTACAACGATCATTAATTTATCTGGAAAACACTGCTCTCATTTACATTTTCAATATTCAATAGCTATCAAATAAATCACTGCGGTATTTTTTCTACGAAGAGAAAACTATTAACTACGATTTTGCCACTCTCCTGAAGATCCCCAAAATTTGTCTTTAACTCGTATGTTCTACGTATTCTACTCATGGAAGCTGTTTTTCCGCTATTATTTAATTCAGATATTTCCTCATTTATCAACGAATGCGTTTTTTTGTTCATACAATAGAAGGATCTTGGAGTGATGAACGAGATTTATTTTTCTTGGATCAGCTTATTAGTAACTTCATTCTATAGTATTCGAAAAAAACGATAACCGCTAAATTTCTTGACTTTTTAAAATAAAATATCAGTAGTTTGCATCCAGAATATATAATGAAACTATTCGAAGCCGGAAAATAAATTCATTGCAGCTTAACCTTTTCTCCCATCTGAAAAATACGTAAACTGGATTTGATTTAAAGCACATGTGTGTACAAAAATACTCCCTGACTTCAATCAGGTAAAAAGTGTATCTATATCGTGATAATTTCTCACAGTTAGTAGCTCCGGGTGCAAAATTTTATTTAGTTGTATGTGCTATAGATTAGCATTAAAATCACGCGATGTGCACCGTTTTGGTTACTTGGCCAACATTGATGCGATAGTCCAGTTCACTCCAGACTCTCTGTAGCATATCTGAAGTGCTTATGTGAACTGTTTCAGTGCTCGAATTTTTCAGCTTCTTCAGGATTGGAGGTAGTGTTGATACGTAAACTGTGTTCATCTTGTGTTTCAAAGAAAGGAGTCATGAATTGTTGGGTCCAGTGACCTCGCTGGTCATGTACAGAACATCCAATGATCTCGGCCAGAATCATACAACACTTGAGTCTAAAAGTGCGTTGCATTGTTGCAGCACTGTTTGTTCTTTCAAATTCTACTACACACGCTGCGTTACTGCGGTGTGGCGGCCATCTAAGATTTCCTTGCACTCCTGTTTTTTCAGGTCAAAGATACACAATCACCTGTAAGAATTACTTAACTGTTTTCAGAGAATCTGTTCACTTTATTTTTATCAATACATTTCAATTAGTTTAGATACTTCAACATCGGATAATGAGGGAGTATTTTTGGGGATACCTTGCACCCCCTACCCCCCAGCATCCCCCACCCCCAGCACCCCCCTCCCCTCAGCATCCCCCACCCCTCAGCATCCCC
>VCRD01005177.1:8617-20666 GCA_006783055.1 Trinorchestia longiramus
CCCGTTATACTGAACAGCTCACGCCCGTTATACTGAACAGCTCACGCCCGTTATACTGAACAGCTCACGCCCGTTATACTGAACAGCTCACGCCCGTTATACTGAACAGCTCACGCCCGTTATACTGAACAGCCCACGCCCGTTATACTGAAGTAATCAGTGATAGAACCAGTAAACGATGATGGCATTTCCTTCATTTATTTCCTGGTAAATTTGAAGCTCAAAAAAAAAAGCTGTGTGGCTACAGTGGACTTCACCAAGGCGGCAGCGGCTGAAACATCAAGGAAAAAATCTCTGAAAAGAAAAAACAAGAACTCATAAAAATATGAAGCCTGGGCCGGGCAACCGCCTCGATTGTTTGCTTGACCTTGAGTGTCAGAAATGCCCTCCAGCACAAGGCAACTCTAGAGTATGTCTAGGCGTGGGTAGATAGCATTCATCATACTTATATACTTATATTCCCATCATGTCAAATCCATGAAAATTACACCTATAATTTCTTCATCATTTTAGTTAGTTCTCTACTAGCAGCGGTTCTCTACTAGCAGCGGTTCTCTACAAGCAGCGGTTCTCTACAAGCAGCAGTTCTCTACAAGCAGCAGTTCTCTACAAGCAGCAGTTCTCTACAAGCAGCAGTTCTCTACAAGCAGCAGTTCTCTACAAGCAGCAGTTCTCTACAAGCAGCGGTTCTCTACAAGCAGCAGTTTTGAACAGACGTGGCAGTGCTGGAAGGACAAGACAAAAAACCAACCAACACAATGACGGTCGTGAGAGTTTGTGCCCCGCCTCTAACTGGATCCAACTGGATCCAACTGGGCGTCCAGTTGAATCCAACTGGATCCAACTGGACGCCCAGTTGCAAATCCAACTGGACGCCCAGTTGCAAATCCAACTGGACGCCCAGTTGCAAATCCAACTGGACGCCCAGTTGGAAATCCAACTGGACGCCCAGTTGTAGATCCAACTGGACGCCCAGTTGGGTCCCCAACTGGGCGTCCAGTTAGAATTTGCATGAGCTGGGTAAGGAATGCATCGTCCAACCGGAGACTGAAATGTTGGAATCAGGGAATAAAAATGTTGGAACCGGAGAATAGAATGTTGAAATTGGAGGATAAAATGTTGGAATCAGAGGATAGAATGTTGGAATCGGAGAATAGAATGCTAGAGTTGAAGGATAGAATGTTGGAACTCAAGAGTAGGAACAGCAGGATAGTAGAGGATAGGAAACACTTCCATCAGACCTATCTGCTTGGTACTTGGTACCTGGTACACCGTATCTAGTAGTTCAAGTATCTGCTTGATACTTGGTATCTGGTACACTGTATCTAGTAGTTCAAGTATCTGCTTGATACTTGATACCTGGCACACCGTATCTAGTAGTTTAAGTATCTACGTGGTTGAATGAGCACATTGTCTATACTTCAGCCCTCAAGCAATAATAATTACACCCGCCAAGTACATTGAGTTCATATCCATCGAATTACCAGCATGGAAGTTCTACCGTGTGAAGCATGGAAAAGGTGAAGTGTTGTATGCAGATTTAGCAACAGCTAAGTCTATACATAGTAGCAGCCGTATACAGACAGTTGTAACCATATAGACACAGTAGCAGCTGTATTCAGATGTATTAACAGCTTCGTTAGCACGTAGCAGTCGTTGTGTATGCATATACAGTTACAGCTGTACACAGAGACAGTTACAGCTGTACACAGTGACAGTTACAGCTGTACACAGAGACAGTTACAGCTGTGCGCAGAGACAGTTACAGCTGTACACAGATACAGTTACAGCTGTACACAGAGAGTTACAGCTGTACACAGATACAGTTACAGCTGTACACAGATACAGTTACAGCTGTACACAGATACAGTTACAGCTGTACACACAAAAGCATCTGTATAAACTAAGCAGCAGCCTTCAACCAGTGCTGCAGATGTAAGAGAGTAAGCTAAGAGCTGCCGTATGAAGTGCATATAGCTGCAGTGTGCAGCTGCGTTGACAACAAAGACAGCGCATTGGCAGGATGCCAAATTTGTCATCGCGTCTTTACAGCTGCAGAGAAACTGATCTCTACAGCTGTAAGACAACACAATGTACAGCTGTAAGACAACACGCTGTACAGCTGTAAGACAACACACTGTACAGCTGTAAGACAACACACTGTACAGCTGTAAGACAACACACTGTACAGCTGTAAAACAACACACTGTACAGCTGTAAGACAACACAATGTACAGCTGTAAGACAACACACTGTACAGCTGTAAGACAACACAATGTACAGTTGTAAGACAACACAATGTACAGCTGTAAGACAACACAATGTACAGCTGTAATGTGGCAGATTTAAACTGTTGTAAAACGACAATTAGGCAGACGTGCAATAGTACTAATATACAGCTGTATAGATCTATGCTATCGCATAAAGACAGATCCATACAGCTGACAGATCCATACAGCTGACAGATCCATACAGCTGACAGATCCATACAGCTGACAGATCCATACAGCTGACAGATTCATACAGCTGACAGATCCATACAGCTGTAATGGAAAAAAAAACAAATTTTAGAGCTAAAAATCAATGAAATCATCGAATAATAGAATCAAAAAGCTGTAAAGCTATAAAATTGTACAGCTTTAAAACAATAGAATAATACAATTGTTAAGCAGCAGACTTACAGATGTAAAACGGCAATTATATACAGCTGTGATGTGGCAAATTTCTACAGCTACAGAGTAACCAAATTTGGCACCTGCAGAGCAGCAGACGTAAGCAGCGATAGACAGGGTCACTACAGCTGCACATATAGCTGATGCAGCTCAAAGAGTAGAGAAATGCTGACCTACAGAGCGATACAGCTGCAGTGAGCTAGTCATACAGCTGCAGTGGACTAACTTTAAAGCTGCAGCGGGACAGCCTTACAGCTGCAGCGGGACAGCCTTACAGCTGCAGCGGGCCAGTCCTACAGCTGCAGCCGGACAGCCTTACAGCTGCAGCGGGCCAGTCCTACAGCTGCAGCCGGACAGCCTTACAGCTGCAGCGGGCCAGTCCTACAGCTGCAGCCGGACAGCCTTACAGCTGCAGCGGGCAAGGTTAGCTAAACAAGATCAGGTCACAGGATGGTAGGAGAAATTAAAAAATACTATTAAAACAAAGTTATTTGATAACCAGCATTATCTAATAGTTAAATTGATAAATATTATGTCCCAATAGTTAAATTAATAAATATAATGGCCCGATAGCGTGGATACAAACATTGATATCGCCATTTGGATGGTCGTTAACATATTCGGCTGTAAAATGACAGTACAGCTGTAAAACAGCAGATGTGAACAGCTGTAAAATAGCAGCTGTCAACAGCTGTCACAGAGACCAGCAAAGAAGAATAAGAACAGCATCTCGGAGCACGTGCACACAAACACGTGACACGCACAAGACGCATGAGACATGAGACCCATATAACGTATACGACGCATGGGACGTAAGGGACGCATGGTTCAAAACGTGACGGTGTTGTGGGTGAAAAAACCGTATCATGAGTTACAGCACATCACCCAGCTGCTGCACATCACCCATGTGCTGCACATCACCCAGCTGCTGCACATCACCCAGCTGCTGCACATCACCCAGCTGCTGCACATCACCCAGCTGCTGCACATCACCCAAGTGCTGCACATCACCCAGGTGCTGCACATCACCCAGGTGCTGCACATCACCCAGCTGCTGCACATCACCCAGCTGCTGCACATCACCCAGCTGCTGCACATCACCCAGTTGAAAATTCACCAGTTTTTTCAATCATCCAACATCCCGCAAAAAAACTTCGGAAACATCATTTACTGAAGAACAAAATTAAAACCACTAACAAAATTCTGAAGGGCTTAAATGTATTTCTTTGATTAATAAATCTTTTAAAGAATTACAACCTGTACATATATAGAGGGTGTCCGTAAAGTCTCTTATAAAAGTCTCTCAAAGTTTAAACAGCACCTCTTTCACAAACAGGATCCCTGAAACACACAAATGCAAAATGTGATTAAAAAATTTAATAAACACTGAATACAATAGAACAAATCTGAACAAAATATCTTATCAATTGCATTGGTAATAAATTTTTGAAATGGTAAAGAGACTTTATGGACAACCTGTATATACATATATATATATATATATATATATATATATATAAGAGGCATACTGTTCAAATTATTATTCAGGTATACTGATGTAGCAGGGTACATAAATGGCATGTGGTACTTATTGTATATTTATAGTCCTTACTTGATCCATATACCGTTAAAAACAATGTAATACAAACCTGTACTACACATTCCAGTCAAATAAATACAAATGTTTACATTAATACACGAATTATTTAATACCACATTACTATGGGAAAGATTCCAAAATATCAATACTTTTTGTTACACAAATTCTCACACGTCATTGAGTAGAAGCAACAAATGGACACTTATTTACAGTCAGTACGCAAGCAGGAGCGTTTGCTACACACACCTTACACAACAGCGGCCACAGCCTGACTGAGTTACCTGCCCGCACACCGCACTGCTTCAGGTGACAGCTCAAAAAAAAGCGTCTTGAGGATATGGTCTGAAAACTCCTTTCCAATTGTGCAAGCTATAATAATTAACGATAAGGATGATAATCATGACATAGTAATTAAGATAAGGATGATAATCATGATATAGTAATCAAGATGATGATAATAATCACCACATAATAATCGAGATAATGATAATAATCACCACATAATAATCAAGATGCTGTATGTCTTGATTAGTGGAGTTGGTAATCGAGATACTGTGTCTTAATTACTGGAGATACTGGTAACATAATTACCTGTGTTACCTGCTATTTTTATACCTGTGTTACCTGCTATTTTTATACCTGTTACCTGCTATTTTTATACCTGTGTTACCTGCTATTTTTATACCTGTATTACCTGCTATTTTTATACGCAGCTGCAAAGTTTTTAGTACTGCATAAGCTATAAATAAAAAGTTTGAATGTTGTAAGGGCTGCATTAAATGTATTTTTAGACTATCATACTCCACTAGTTACATTTCATGCGTTCGTACAGGAACATGTCACAAAAGTTCAACTTACTTACTTATGTGCAGAGGGCAGCAAGATAACTTCCTTTTTCCAAAGCAAATCGCTTAGAAAAAAGGAAGTTGTGTTGCCGCACTCTGGAGAACAAAAATATTGATTACCAAACGCCGGGTATTTTTATCCGTAGACTACTTAATCTTTGACCGAAAGTTTTTATTTTTACCACATGTTCTCCCAATGATAGGTGTTCTGTAAGAACATAATTATGAATGTATATATCTATATCTATCTATATATATATACGTTTATTAGATAATACCTGTTTCTGTTCAGCCTACTCGTGTTGCTTCAAGTCCTCGGAGTTAAAATTCATTTAAAGGAAGTGAGGTTTGTACAGGCAAAAGTTTTTGAGCTTAAAGCTTTGATTTCACTTAATTTGGATTGTAAATTCGTGTTATTACCGAAAAGGGAAGCATTTACGGAGTGTTGTTCAACCAAAATTTCAGATAGGGAGCTGGAAAATAAAAAAAATGTAATATTAAAGGCCGAAAAAGACATCAAAATAGCAAAAACTTCAAATTTAAATGACAAAAAAGGTACATTAAATGGTAACAACGCAAATTAAAATGACAAAAACCGACTAATTAAAATGACAGAAAAGACTAATTAAAATGACAAAAAAAGTTAAATAAAATGACAATAAAAACAAATTAGGGAGACAAAAACGACAAATCAAAATGAAAAGTACATCACCACCTCCTCGTACAATGAACCCCTTCAAAAAAAATATCCTCAAACATTTACAAGCGACAGACTCCTTCAAAAAAAACCCTATTAGTCACGGCAAAACAAAAAAAAACTTCCCAAAAAATTCCAGAATGGTTTTCCTATCCAGCACAATCGAGAAAAATCTAGTTCAAGTCCTGCGTCAGGTGTTTACAAGAAGGTAAAGAACAGGTATTTGTTTACCTGCACTCAAGGAATGCCTGAAAGATGATGTCATCCGTGATGGTGAAGGTTCTGCTTGTAGCAAGTCTTAGAAATAATGAAACTTATCGTTATTCTTCAAACTTCATTTGAACTTAGTTTTGTTTAAGTATTATTTTACGTTGTATTTGAAGTTCTAGTCCTGTGAGCTTTTATTCGTAAGGTGCATTACAGTTAGTGCAGGTGTTACAGTTAGTGCAGGTGTTACAGTTGGTGAAAGGATTACAGTTATTGCAGGTGTTACAGTTATTGCAAGTGTTACATTTATTGCAGGTTTCACAGTTCTAAACAGTTTGGCATTGCTCAAAACTTGATAAACTGTGCGCTGTTAGAATGACTTCATCTCGAAACTAATAAATCGAATCAGTTTACAATACAATAATTCAAACCACATTGCAATACTATGAATCAAACCAGTTTACAATTCAATAAACTAAACCACTTTGTAATACAATGAATCAAACGACTTTGCAATACAATGAATCAAACCAGTTTACAATACAATGAATCAAACCAGTTTACAATTTACGAATAGACTAAATAAAAAATTATTCATTTTTTACTAGTGGATCTTGGTGCCCGACAAGGACCATTGTTGTGTCCCTTGTTCTTCAGCATTTTTGTGTAGAAAATTGCCACAATAAATACCGCTTAGATCGTTATTTTAAGAGATAATCCAGTTGTTTATTAATATTTTCCTTCACTAACTGGTGCCAAGAAATAAAATTAGTTATTCAATCAGAAACTTTAATTGGAGATTAGCTAAAAACCTATTAACTGCACGCAGCAATCAAACCAAACTAATGTTCATTTTTTAGGGCTTGTACTTCTTGTTATGCCAAATATAACTTTTAGAGCTAAAATCTTTGGGTGGGTAAAATTTTTCAACTATTTTGAAGTCATCTTAGATGATCAATTGACACTCACAAAGCAAGTGGATGTGGTGTGTAAAACCTTATATAAAAGAGACTAATTCGGTCCGTTCAAGATTCTTGCCAAATGATGTCTTGGAATCTAAAATTTTCATAAAAGGTAAAGAAAAAGAATTTTAAATCGTGGTGACTACATGATAACCCGACCATCTATATTCAGAGAAAAAACATATCTAACATGTTAAAAACTCCAATTCGCTTGCATGATGCAACGAATACTCGTATATTAAATATATATGTATATATTTAAGCATTGTAACAAAGAATGTGAGGCAGCTCAGCTATAGACTTCATTACTTGTCGTTCCTTTAACTTGGTAATAAATTTGGATTCCAGACGAAAAGTAATTTCACGAATCAACAGGTGATAGACTCGAAATCTTGAGAGTAAAATACACTTATGCAAGCTATGCTTATACGACTGATCAGCTTCAGGGCACAACTGGCAGTATTTTGAGTATCTAGGATACAAGCTCATTGAGGTAAACGACTGATCAGCTTCAGGGCACAACTGGCAGTATTTTGAGGATCTAGGATACAAGCTCATTGAGGTAAACGACTGATCAGCTTCAGGGCACAACTGGCAGTATTTTGAGTATCTAGGATACAAGCTCATTGAGGTAAACGACTGATCAGCTTCAGGGCACAACTGGCAGTATTTTGAGTATCTAGGATACAAGCTCATTGAGGTAAACGACTGATCAGCTTCAAGGCACAACTAGCAGTATGTTGAGTATCCAGGATACAAGATGATTGAGGTAAATACTAAAATCTGCTAACCAGACAAGTGCATTTTCTATAAGCTTCTTTAGTGCTTACGTAGGATCTTCCACAAACTTATGGTGGCGTCATCTATGCCACGACGGTTTTGGTTTGTGAACCGCAATGGAGTACCGCTAGACAACTGTTATTCGCCTAATGACTAGGAATTCTAGAAATCGTTCTTTTGAACCAGTGCAAATGAGAATATAGTTGATCAACCAGGAAACTCATGTACTTTTCAACTATTAAGTTAAGTTTTAATTGCCGGTTAACGTCACAGTCATTAAAGTTTCGTAAATTTTGCAGTAAGTTTATTCAATCGGAAAGTTTATTCAATCACAATAACAACAAAATAAGGTTAATGGAAACTGCGTGATGGTGGCCGCGTGAGTCTGCATTTTTGTATCTAAAACCTAGCCCTGAACTCTGCCATTTTCAGCAAAACTCTTAGCCTAGTTTTGCCACAGGCTCAGGCGACTTCATTACTAACAATTTGCAACCACTTTCATTAAGTTTCGAAGCCCCGAAACCGACTAAAAAATTATTAAAATGTCATCTCGATCACATTATGTAAAGGCCATTTCTGTTTTTTTCGAAGGCTCGAGAAAAATTCAAGACTTTCCGTCAGAGGTTTGACAATATTCTGCAATAACTAGAAGAAAAACGAAACTTGTTTGATTTCCAACTCATTAGAATCGCTCAACCTCTGTAAAAAATTGCATAGAGCTTGAGATCGACTAACGACTTACAAGTGTAACTAAAAAAAGTCAAGAGAATTTATATTGAAAGTTATATACATCATGAGACGCGCATAAAACTGAAAAAAACATAAAAAAATAGTCTCTTGATGCACTTTTTTTGCTGTGAAATGAGAACACGCACCTTTATCCTTCAAAAATCGCAGGACCAGTAGGACAAGGATCCTTCACAAAATGTGTTTTTTTATTTCAATATTTGCTTATTTCAATATTTGGTTATTTCAATATTTGGTTATTTTTTCACTTCCGTTTGAAGTGAAACAAACTTTTTGGTTAACCCGAGACTTATAGACTGGGCTGCTTTTTTTTGCATTTTTGTTGTAATTTCCTGTGATTTGAGCTTGTAATTCTGTGCAATTTCCAGTCATTCCGGACGCTGGAAACGAGCTTTGTACTGAGCAACCCTGCCTCTGATTTGTGTCTTACTTTTAAATAAAAAGCTTTAGTAAAAAAGTGTTTTTTGTTTACATTTTCAGCTAATTTGGACATTTAAAAAAAATAAACGACCCATACAGAAATTTTTTCGTCATTTATGCGTGAAGTTGAGAAAATTAGAATAAAACTCGAATGCATACTTACATGCGCATCACAAGTGTATGTTAGAGCATAAATTTGAAAAGACTCAACTCGTAGGGCTCATACATTTCAAAGAGCGGATGTAAGATAAAAAAAGATAATTTTGGCGCCTAACCGCATTTCCCTTCATTGCCTGACCTTCACATTCATGGACCATTAATTGACTAAATTGAACCAGTTTTTACGAGTTATAAATGCAGCAAATGAAGCTTATATTTCTCAGTGCAGAAATTCGGTCAATGGGACAAGTTTTTGAATGAGAAAACAACCTTTTATTTATTTATTTTTTATTTTATTTTCATTTTTACTTTTCAGTGGGAAGATAAAACATAAAATTCATGGAATTGACTAATGAAAAAATAATTTTTTTTGTCTGATACCTTGGCATCCAAAACGCCGTATCAGACAACTGACATGTGCTGATTTTAATTTTATCAACCATTTGTTTCCATGACCCGCCATCGTGAGATACACGTCATCAAGCATTGGTGTAGAATAGAATAGAATAGAATGAGGCTATAGGAACGAACCTTCTGGCCCATTCTTGGGTCGGATAATTACTTCGATAATTATTCGGTTGTTTACCCAAGTCCCATGCCGTATTTCTAGCCGCGTCAACCATGTCGGCAGCGGGATTCGAACCCGGGTCTTTCCGCTCGCAAACAGATTCGCTCACTAGTCGACCAAGCTGGTGATGTTTTCTATTGCGTTAAGGTAAACAACTCACACATAGAAGTTTCACTAGGACTTTTATTGTTACGTGGAGTACTAATGAACATGGTTCTAGCTAAAAAAATACTGCGAATGCAACATGACACAAATTTTATATAGTGACATCTATTTGAAGGCGTAATAGACATAAAATACACAAATATATAGAATATTGATTCATGTCGATATCATCAAAAACTTTGGTAATAAAGCCAATTGGTTGGTAGGTTTGAAATCAGCATGAAAAACTTGAATACGAAAATTAAGTATCCTGTCAGATACCTATAGTTGGTTTATTAATGCTATATAAGAAATAGTTGTCTCCATACATACAAGAAACTACATAAACTCCACATGACAGTCAATTTTTCAACAATTACAACAACCATAATTTCAGCCATAATTTTGACACATAAAATCATAAATCTGGTCACAATTCTGACACACAAAATCATAAACCTGGCCATAATTCTGACACAAAAAACACAAATTTGGCCAGAATTCTGACACAAAAAGTACAAATCTGCCCAGAATTCTGACACAAAAAACACAAATCTGGCCAGAATTCTGACACACAAAATCCCAAATCTGGTCATAATTCTGGCTCCCAAGTGTCCCAAATCTGGTCGTGATTTAGGCACATGAATCATGTATACAGAAAGTTGAACTGAACCTTGTATTGGAGGGAGCACTGCTGCCACCGCAGTTCCAACATCTCAGAGATCTCAAGAAACATAACGGCTTTTAATATATGTATTTTAAAAACCAATGTATAAGCACTGTATAGTTTATTGGAAATAATAGAGTATATATCTTTTTCAAGTGCCATAGCAGAAATAGTTCAATTAAGTGCCTTATCAAAATACCCAACTTATTGTCTTTTTAGCTGTGGTGATTGCAAAACTGATCTCCAGCTCCAGCTTACCTTATGCTTGAAAGTTCTGTTTTTCTGAAAGTTCTCAAAGTTATTTTATAAGACCATTAACGGTCTTATTGACAAGGTGCTACCTGGAAAAATCCTATGCATACTTTTATTAGTGTTTGTATCTCTAGTAAACAATTAAAAACATAATCATTTAAAACACACTGTTCATGTGTGGTCAGAACACTTGTGCTGCAAATTTTTTTTCAAACTCAACGAAGGGTTACAAATTTCACGAGCTGGCGAGCAAATGCATTCTACAATTTTGTTTATTTTTATTTTTCATTTTAGAGCATAGTGCTTTCACAGTAAATATATGTAACGTAGTTGAGACTAAAGCCTTTGTTGGAAATGATGTTAGGATTGAAAAACATTGGGAGCGAATTTTTTTCATTTAAAAACAATGTTAATGTCCTAGGTTTACTCTATTTAAAAAAATTATGGAATATGAAAAAATATGAACGAGCTAACATCGAGAGTCCCACGGTTAAATATTTACATACCTAATAAATGTATGTCACATGCTTTAAACCGTAGAACAGTGACAAAACACTAGAAAACAGTTTTATAATTACTTTACCGATTTTGATGACGCGCTAGCGCGTACCTTACTTCAATGCACGTGTGCCTAATTCGCAGCAGGTAAGGTAGTAAAAGGATTTAGTGTTTTTCTTGATAGTGGCGCTCATTAGCTGCCGAGACATGCAGTAGTCACCCGCATGCAGTCGGGCTGGAGCGCTCATCGTATGTGGGTGTGTGTGGTGCAAGTGAACTAGTAAGAATAGATAAAATACGCGGGGGTGCGTAAGACGCTCGGGGAAAGTGCGACTGATTTGCCTTTTTCTGGATTATAATGATGCTGCCGTGCCCTGTGGTCGTCCTGGTAACAGGCTCTGTCATTAGTAGAACTTTTTAATGGTTGTTATAACGAAAACAGAACTTTTGTGTGCTTGTTACAAGGAAAAACAACTGTTGTGTGCTGTTACAAAAAAAACACAACCCTTTTATGGTTGTGACAAGGGAAACAGAAATGTTGTGTGCTCGTTACAAGGATACCAGAACCCTTATATGGTTGTTACAAGGAAAACAACTGTTGTGTGCTGGTTACAAGGGAAACAACTGTTGTGTGCTGGTTACAAGGGAAAACAGAACTGCTGTGTGCTGGTTACAAGGGAAAACAGAACTGTTGTGTGTTGGTTACAAGGGAAAACAGAACTGTTGTGTGCTGGTTACAAGGGAAAACAGAACTGTTGTGTGCTGGTTACAAGGGAAACAACTGTTGTGTGATGGTTACAAGGGAAAACAGAACTGTTGTGTGATGGTTAC
>VCRD01005177.1:25547-37127 GCA_006783055.1 Trinorchestia longiramus
GTGTGTGTTGTGTGTGTTGTGTTGTTGTGTTGTTGTTGTGTTATGTTGTGTGTGTTGTGTTGTGTTGTGTGTGTTGTATTGTTGTGTTGTTGTGTTGTGTGGTGTGTGTTGTTGTGTGTTGTGGGGTCAATTTGTGTGTATTTTGTTGTACAAATTAAGACTAATTTTTGAAATGCCCCCATCTGTCACCATCTGACAGGTGGTGTCACCCTAGTTAAAGTGCTGCCATGTGTGACCATCTGTGACCATCTATTACCATCTATCACCATCTATTACCATCTATCACCATCTGTGACCATTTGTGGCCATCTATTACCATCAATTACCATTTATCGCCATTTGTAACCATCTATTAACCTCTATTACCACCTATCACCATCTGTGACCATCTGTGACCATCTATTTCCATCTATTACCATCTATCACCGTCTGTGACCATTAATGACCATCTGTGATCATCTATTACCGTCTATTACCATCTGTGATCATCAATTAGCATCTATTACCATCTGTGACCATCTATTACCGTCTATTACCATCTGTGACCATCTATGACCACCTGTGACCACCTGGCAGGTGGCGGGGCAGCGTCTACAAGTTGGTGTGGCCAGACATGCTTATTTATCTCTTCCTCTTCTTCGTCCTCTCCTTCGTCTACCGCTTCGCCCTCGACGAGGAAGCCAAAACGTGAGTGCCATCATTATAAAAAATAATAAAAAACAAATAACTTTATGTATTTATAAAAACTATAATTATTATCAACATAATTATATATATATATATCATTAGATACTAATTGAAGATGTAAGAATGACATTGGCTAATACGATTAATTATGAATTGTGAACGGTAGACTGACGATTATTTCTTTTGAGCCTGCTGATTGTTTGTTAAATTTCTATAATTTATGCGTTATTTGTTTTCCAAAACTCTACGTACAATCTTGTTTTCTCCACTTTTTCATTACGTGCTTCCATTGTTTTGACCTTTTTAAAAGCGTTCACTGGAAATATCTTTTCTGTACATGCTTCGCTTTGAGGACATTTGTTTCGAGTTCAGGACTCGAGAGCCTGTGGTTCCATTGGGTCGAATATGCAAACGTTACTCTGAATCTGAATTCGTATCCAAATCTGAATCTAAATCTGAATCTGAATCTGAATCTGAATTTGAATATGTATCTGAATCTAAATCTGAATCTGAATCTGAATCTGAATCTGAATTTGAATCTGAATTTGATTCTGGATCTGAATCTAAATCTGAATCTGAACCTGAATCTGAATTTGAATTTGAATCTGGATCTGAATCTGAATCTAAATCTGAATCTGAATCTGAATTTCAATCTGGATCTGAATTTGAATCTAAATCTGAATCGGAATCCAACCATGAATCTGAATCTTGATCTGAATCAGAACCTAATTGTTTCAGTGAAGATGAGGCGTAAAATTTTCAAATGAATTTAATTAAAAGGAGCTAACCAGGAGCGAAGAAAACAACCAATCCAGCATTTTGAAAACTGATTTTTATAACTGAAGGAAATATGAAGCGTAGTTACACATACGTTATGTACTACATGTACTGCACATCTCATTCATGTAGTACATCTACTGTACATTTCTTCCATGTAGTACAAGTACTGAACATCTCATGCATGTAGTACAAGTACTGAACATTTCATGCATGTACTACACGTACTGTGTATCTCTTGCGTGTACTATATCTACTGTACATCTCTTACGTCATGTAGTACAAGTACTGTACATCTCATGCATGTCCTATATATACTGTACATCTCTTACGGCATGTAGTACATGTACTACTCATTCTGCTCTCCTGCTTTGTAGGGGTACTCTGAATATAGTCACTTTATTTGTAGTCATCATTCATACACGACACGTACACGTGTCATACACGTCACATGCACGTCTCATACACGTCACATGCATGTCACATGCACGTATCATACACGTCCAAAACACGTCACGTGCATGTCTCATACACGTCATATGCATGCCTCATACACTTCAAGTGCACATTTCATACACGTTCCAAACGCGTCACGCACGTCTCATACACGTTCCATACACGTCACGCACATGTCTCATACACGTTCCATACACGTCACGCGCGTCTCATACACGTTCCACACACGTCACGCGCATGTCTCATACACGTTCCATACACGTCACGCGCATGTCTCATACACGTTCCATACACGTCACGCGCGTCTCATACACGTTCCATACACGTCACGAGCATGTCTCATACACGTTCCACACACGTCACGCGCATGTCTCATACACGTTCCATACACGTCACATGCAGGCAGTTCGAGAAAGCATCTGTGACGTGTGCCGCCTTCGTCGAGTTCATCCCTCTGTCGTTCGTGCTGGGTTTCTACGTGAGCATTGTGGTGCAGCGGTGGTGGGCCCAGTGGGAGACCTTGCCCTGGCCAGACACCCTCGCCCTCTTCGTCTCCACCACCCTCTCAGGCAACGTAAGGCGCCCTAGTACTATAGAACTCCACTATATAATAATAAAGTTTGTTGATTGGTTGCTTGGTCTGTCTCTCTGTGACGCTCTTAAGGATTTAGATAGGAGGTAATTCGGTAGGGTATACATGTATTGTAAGCATTGTATTGTGGATACCAAAGGCACATCCTTCAATGTGGAAACTCCTTCGCAAAACTCATGTCCACTGGTAAATTGAATGAAAAAATGCAGTAGAAAACACATGAATTTTCACGGGTAATAGAAACGAGCCCTACATTTCCCCTCTTATTCCTCTCTTATCCCCTACATTACCCCTCTTACCTCCCAACATCCCCCGCTGCAGGACATGAGGGGACGCATGATGAGGAGGACAATTATGAGGTACGCCAATCTGTCTATGTCCCTCACGTTCTCCATGATCTCCCCCGGCGTAAAGAAACGCTTCCCCACAGTCAAACACTTCGAAGATGCTGGTGGGTAGTTCGTGTAGTGTATATGTACGTGCTTGGTGCTGTGTACGTTGTGTCGTACACAAGTGTGTATGTGTGTTTGCTGTACCATGTATACAAGTTAATGATGTGTAATCGTTATGAAACATTTCAGCGTTCAAAGTTTCGAAATTTATTTGAAACAATGAGAGTTCATAACTTGTCATACCAGTTTACGTTTCTTAATTGTATACACGTAGGTTAATGTTTTATAACTGGCTATGGCAGAAATAGTTTAAAACTCTCTAGATCACGACTTACGCCTATGAACTGCCATCCACTAGTTCGCAACGCATCTAAATTTCAAGCCACCGGAACTTTGATACATACTCCTAGAAAGATTTAAGCTTTATGAGGCGTTGTAGCAGCAGCGCGATAGTTTCACTTGAACTGTAACTTACACAGCGATAGTTACATAACGACCCATGCGCTGCGAGCAGCTACATTGCTGCCTACGAGTAGACAAGATCTTTGCTTCCACATAAGCTCACCACCGGAACAAGCGACAGAATATAATCATTCGTAGAACCACTACGCCCCACTTACCAGCTACCCGGTATAACTGGCCAAGTCGGAGAATGGTTCGTCACTAGTCAGTTCAGTTAATGATTTATTACCAGTTACATCAGTTAATGATTTATCACTAGTCATGCTAGTCGAAGGTCTGTTATCATACTAGTAGCAACCGTCACAACGGTTACATCGACTTCTACAAATTAGTAACTCTGAAAATCGTTTGTTATTCAGAAACTCGACTATTACCCAGAAAATCAATTGTTTCTCAAGAAATTGATGGCATCCAGGAAATCAATGGTATCTGGGAAATCGATTGTTACCCTGGAAACCGATTATGACCCGGAAAACCGATTATTACCCAATAAACCGATTATTTTCCATGAAACCGATTAGTTTCCCTGAAACCGATTATTTTCCATGAAACTGATTAGTTTCCAAGAAACCGATTATTACCCAATAAACCGATTATTTTCCATGAAACTGATTGTTTCCCAGAAAACCGATTGTTACTCAGACAACCAATTGTTACTGTAGAAACTGCTTGTTACCCAAGAAACTGATTGTTACACAAGAAACTTATTGTTACCCAAGAAACTGCTTGTTACCTAAGAAACTGATTGTTACCCAAGAAACTGATTGTTACCTAGGTTTCCTGACGAAGAACGAGAGGAAGATATACGCTAGCGTAGCAGGACGAACTCCCCACGCGATCTACTGGATGCCGTTCGTATGGGCAGGCGCACTGGTCACCAGAGCGAGGAAGGAGAAAAGAATCAAAGATGACCTCGCTGTCAAGACCATCATTGATGAGATTACAAGGCTGAGGACTTCCTGTGGCTCTATCCTGGGCTACGACTCCATCAATATTCCTCTCGTGTACACGCAGGTGTGTTTACTTCTTTTTTGGTGTACACGCAGGTGTGTTTATATCTCTGTTTGGTGGGCTATTCAGCTGTCTTTACATCTCTGTTTGGTGGGCTACTAAGGTGTGTTAACCTCAACCGTGGGCGGGGGTTGTGCAGGTGTGTTCATCTCACTCGTGGGCGGGGGTTGCGCAGGTGTGTTTGCCTCAAGTACGCATGGGTCGACTGGATTATACTAGACGAGATATACATATGTGTGTACCAAGCAGCTGTGTGGACTAGGGAGCTGTGTGGACTAGGGAGCTGTGTGAACCAGGTGGTTGTATGGACCAAATAGCTGCGTAGGTCTTGCAGCTGTGTGAGCCAAAAATTAACCAATTCGCTGCACTGTAAACTAACTCTTGTTCTATTAAGATTCGCAAAAATTAAAAACTCTCTCACATCAACTATTCTTCCATAATTCACGACCAAGTACCCTAAAAATATGAACTCCAGGTAGTGACTTGGTCAAGTAACCTAAAAATATGAACTGCAGGTAGTGATGTGGTCATGTAACCTAAAAATATGAACAGGTAGTGACGTGGTCGGTGTACTCCTTCTTCTTGGCTTCTCTTATGGGTCGCCAATTTTTGGACCCCACCAAAGGTTACGACAAGAACACGATCGACTTCTACTTCCCAGTCTTCACAACGCTGCAGTTTTTTTTCTACATGGGCTGGCTGAAGGTTGCAGAGTCTCTGGTCAACCCATTTGGGGATGACGATGATGATTTCGAGATGAATTTTCTCGTGGACCGGAACTTGCAGGTAACTTCTATATAGCATCATGGAACATAACTTACTGGGATCTTTTTTAAGTGTTTCGTAACATACAACTGGCCAGTATCTTTCGTCAAGTGTCTCGTAACATAGAATCGACCAGTCTCTTTCTTCAAGTGTCTCGTAACATACAACTAGCCAGCATTTTTTTATTACCTCATAGAGTTTGACCTACTTATACCTTTTCAATTGTCACACAGACTGAAACCTACGGGTATCTTGTTTATTACCTCGTGTATCATAACTTACATGTATTTATTTTTGAGGGTTTCTTGCAAACTAGAACTTATCAATCCCTCTTTCATTACCTAGTAGATCGTGCAGGTGGTTGATGTTTACTGCCTGGAATTATAAAGCAGAATTACACGATAGAACTATATAGTGGAAGAAAAACTGCATACCACAACTGCATGCATGTGTAATTCAAAATTCCTTCACCCAAAGTACATGCAAATACAAAAATATCGCAACTAATAACCTATAACTCTTTTGCTACGAAAACGTGCTAGGCAGCACTATTCTATGAAGCTTGAAAATCGTGTGTCTGTCAACGTTTTTTTAGTGCTTGATTTTAACTGATCGTAACAACTGACTCGCATGCGTCACTTTTATTAAAAGGTATACGCCTTCTAGGTTGACTGTACTTTTGTGATGCCTTATACCTGATGTCTGAAGCAAACTTCATGTATTCATATTACATAATCATCCACTCTTGCTGGCACTTGTATCTACATAGTTATGACATACGACTTCAGATTCACTTTTACTCGCAGGTATCGTACCTGGTTATAACATACGACGTCAAATTTACTTCTACTCGTAGATGTCGTACCTGGTTAAAACAGACAACTTGAGATTCACTTCTGTCCGCAGGTATCTTACCTGGTTAAAACATACAACTTGAGATTCACTTCTGTCCGTAGGTATCTTACCTGGTTATAACATACAACTTCAGATTCCCTTTTACTCGCAGGTATCTTACCTGATCGTGGACGAGATGCACAACGAACATCCCGAGCTCATCCAAGACAAATACTGGGATGAGGTTGTGCCACATGAACTCCCCTACACAGAAGCCTCCCAAGAATATAGGACTACCGACCGCCATCTCGGCTCCACCGCCTGCATGGACGAAGCCACTCTGGTGAGTTGGTCTTAATTATATGAATTGCATATAATTAATAACAGAGTCGCTTGCAGGCTTAGCGAAGGAAAAATGAATGCCAAAGTTAGGAGTTTTCGTACGAGGATGTTGTCCAAGTACGCAGCGAGAATCCAGACTAACAGGGAAAAGTTAAAGATATTAGAAAAGGTATTAGAAAAGTCTAAGATAAGGGGCCTGAGACCGAGCACTGGAAAGGTACGGTGTGATAAAAGGAGGAATGACGACTGAATAAGAAAAGTTGGCATTGAGCTGTGAGAAAATAATTCGATAAAACTGCATAGTATTGGAGTCACTTACACTGAAACAGAAAAGGAACGAGCAGTACCGAGTATGAAAGTTATGAAGAATCGTTTCTATTGCCTTATTCTATTCTGAAAATTTGTGGGGAAAGTGAGTTAAGAATTGACTGATGTTTTGGTGAAAGGATAAAGTGAGAAGAACGCTGGATGACAATAGGCATCAGCGTCTAAAATGCATGGAAAAAGCGATGGGTTAGTAGATTTTTAACTCACTCATGACGGAGCATTGCCTCACACTTCAGCGTTTACTCACGTGGATTTGGAAGCTCGTGGGCGAAAAACTGCAACCTCAAGACTGTGTGCTAAGACAAACCACTGAGAGCTACCAGGATCTGCTGTTCAGGTCACCTTGATGTTCTTCTACTCTAAAGGGCAAAGTTGCAAGTACAGTCAAGTTACTGACGAAGAAGGCCTTCGAACTTCAACACAGCGCAGCCGCAGTAGTTGAGTAGTTGCAGCTTGCACCTTGGATGAACAGTTCTCTGGTTCGAGTCTCCAGTCAGTACTCGATTTCTCCTCCTTACAACGCAAAAGACGAAACAACAACCATTCGTCATCAAAAAGGTCATCCAGCGCTCCTACGTGTTTGTATCTCAAGTCTCAATACAGAGGACGGGAACAGTCGCTGGGAGTAACATCATTAATTTCAAGATGTTAGCATTACGAATTGAAAAACTGATGATAATATTTGATATGTACTCTATACTATATCGAAAATAAAAGTTTGTTTGTTCGTTTTAGTGAGTCGGTCTTATGAACCTTCCAAAAACCTCTTTGGCTCATCGCTTGTCGGTAGGGAGAGTTTGAGAGTTTATGACTTATTGCTTACTTTTCTATTTTGTGTTACATGCATCCATTGCTTAACTACCACGTGTAAACAACAGCTTGTGTTCCCATTAGGATGATGATAGAAAGGATTCTCAAATACCTCGACATAGTTATATTCTAAAAACCCAATCACGAAAAAACCTTTAACGTACCGATAAAAAACAAGCTTACCAACATTTATACTCAAATATCTAGGAAAACATGCATTATTGCTACAGACGCATAAAATCAATTCAAATTAAGTTATCAGTGCACTCAATTTTTTCAGAATGCAAGTAACCTCACTCAACGTAACCCCAAAGCAACCCTGAACCCAGTCCTGGACCTCAGTAACCCCCAGCGTCCCACCCTAAACCTTGTCGCCCAGCGGCTGAGAGGGATTGTCTCCCCTGTGTTCGAGGGGGACGTGCCTACTACAGTTGGTAAGGGGTAACTTATATGCTTATTCTCACACTTTAACTAATTGAGGTGTTAAACTAATTCAGCGTGTGTTAAAGGTCACAATCATACAGAACATTTACCCCGATGAAACATGGTACCTAACTGACATATGACGCCGTATTGATGTCGTTTAAACCGTCAAAACGCGTACAGTTGTCGTACGTTCAAGTTAAATGCGGTAATTGTAGTGTATTAAATGTGATATTATAAAATAGGAAGGGTTAGGGGTGCAACTATAATTACAGAATAATGCTATTTGTGTGAAGAGAATATTGAGACATGTATTAACATGTATTATTGTACCAGGTGAATGGTCACTTATACTCGTATACTAAATTGAAAAGACATAGAATTATTTCGCTACTCAGATGCCAAATCTTACAAAGACTTAAGGGTGCAGTTGTAAATTATGATATGCAGGTATGTTGTATACCTTATGTAGCGATTATGATATTTATTGGAAAATAATTTAATTTTTAAACTAGACAACTATAGCTGTTCACTTTTTTCAATCCCCATAATGGAGGCTGAGAATCATACTGTTGGTGCAAACTCTTATTTTGCTTATTCAAAGTTACTGAAGGGAACATAAAATCTAACTTAATTTCAATTTAATTTGAAAATATAATTTTAAGTATAAAATTTAACTATGTTCGTAAATATTGAAGACTGCTATTCAAGATTACAGGGTTGCGATGGTAATTTTTTGTACTGTTTGAGAATTAAAACTCTAGTGTAGTAGAACACATGCAACTGAAGAAAGCATGTATCGCTTGTATGTTGTTTTACGTGAGACAAAAGTGTCTTCTTTTACACAGAATCTTCATCAAGAAATCCGCAAGAAATGCAAGTCTTCGCAGTATCCGCCATGAAGGCAGAGGAAGAAGACCCAGCCCCCCAGCAGGAACAACAGGACGGGTTTTCTGTTGCAGGTCCGCAGCTCACACAAAAGTCAAAAGCTGTAAAGAAACAAACTGCAGCGATGAGCCAAAGTCACTTTCAAGCCCAGCTATTTCCAGACGACTATGGGAAAGAATATGTTGTGTAGGTTTATTTAGAGACGTGTAATATTGTGTAGGTTTATTTAGAGACGTGTAATATTGTGTAGGTTTATTTAGAGACGTGTAATATTGTGTAGGTTTATTTAGAGACGTGTAATATTGTGTAGGTTTATTTAGAGACGTGTAATATTGTGTAGGCCTTATTTAGAGACGTGTAATATTGTGTAGGTCTTATTTAGAGACGTGTAATATTGTGTAGGTTTATTTAGAGACGTGTAATATTGTGTAGGTTCATTTAGAGACGTGTAATATTGTGTAGGTTTATTTAGAGACGTGTAATATTGTGTAGGTCTTATTTAGAGACGTGTAATATTGTGTAGGTTTATTTAGAGACGTGTAATATTGTGTAGGTTTATTTAGAGACGTGTAATATTGTGTAGGTCTTATTTAGAGACGTGTAATATTGTGCAGGTCTTATTTAGAGACGTGTAATATTGTGTAGGTTTATTTAGAGACGTGTAATATTGTGTAGGTCTTATTTAGAGACGTGTAATATTGTGTAGGTTTATGTAGATACATATGTAATTTTGCTTAGGTTATATTTACATGCATATGTAATATTGTGTAGGTTTTATTTAGCTACATATGTAATATTGTGTAGGTTTATTTAGATACATATGTAATATTGTGTAGGTTTATTTAGATACATATGTAATAGTGTGTAGGTTATACTCGTATTTGCATGTATATGTAATATTGTGTAGGTTTTATTTAGATACATATGTAATATTGTGTAGATTATATTTGCATGTATATGTAATATTGTGTAAGTTTTATTTAGCTACATATGTAATATTGCGTAGGTTTTATTTAGGTACATACATAATATTGCGTAGGTTTTAGTTAGAGAGATGTGTACAATACTTCTGTAAGTTTTAGTTCGAAACACATAAAATACATGCTGAGGTTTTAGTAAGATGCATATAAAATACTTGTTTAGGTTTTATTTAGACTTACATAAAACTCTTGTGTAGGCTTTACTTACACATATATAAAACACCGAGATACAAATTTTTAGCGGGAATAACTCTTATTCCAGTTAGAAATATGTATCAATCCCTCAGACAAAAGGAATAACAATAACCGTAATATTTCACATACAGCAAGAAACACTCATTGTTGTGAGGTCGTAACCATGACTATATTTTGTATGGTATGAATGACACTTTTATGTGCATCAAAACTATGTACCTTGTGTGTAGTGTCGTAAAATTGTGTATTTCAGCGTGAAGTGTAGAGATCACTCTGAAGTGTAGAGATCACTCTGAAGTGTAGAGATCACGCTGAAGTGTAGAGATCACTCTGAAGTGTAGAGATCACTCTGAAGTGTAGAGATCACGCTGAAATTCATGTATGTGCAGGACTGGAAGCTGGCTATGCTAATAAAGGAAGCAAACACAAACATTGGCTTAATTCTCGTCATTTGCAATAATCCAGTCAGTTTCAGTAATTCAGTCAGTTTCAGTAATTCAGTCAGTTTCAGTAATTCAGTCAGTTTCAGTAATTCAGTCAGTTTCAGTAATTCAGCCAGTTTCAGAATTCAGTTGCAGAGGCAAATAGTTCAATGGAGTCAAATCTAAAGGGAAATAGGTGACTTGGGTGAGGTCTAGAGGGAAATAGGTGACTGGAATAAAGTCTAGAAGGAAATAGGTGACTGGAGTGACGCATGCGAATAATTTAGAAACGGATTTAATTTTTTTGTTTTCAATCGAAGTGTGAGGGTGATTGTAATATGTGTGGCAGCGTCTGCATGTATTTGTATATAGAAATATTTAATAATTACGAGTGGCGGACAGTGATGAGAGACTGGGCTGTGAGATTAGATATTCTACCCATTCTGTGAATATATGATACATGCTTTTTAAGTTTGTTAATATACCTTAATATGAGTGACTGTTGAAATATCATGTCTAGGAATATGTTTCGATAAGTATATGTTCGAAAATGATGAAAAAAAATTTACTCGTAGAAAATTAAATTCAATTAAGTTAATTTACACGATTTTTGCTACTTAGTTGCATTGAGTACGTGACTGATGACAAATTTGTTCCATGTTACAGTTAGTATTGTTCCGACAAGAAAATTTACGAGATATATATATTTTTAATATAAATAATCATGATAAAATATCTATGTGTATTATTGTGACTTTCAAGTCAATGGAAAGTTATCATAATTCTGTCCAGTTCGGACAGAGTGGCAGATCTTGGGGGTCCACTGGCCCCCGCTTGAGAAAATGTGTGTCAAGGCAAAGAAGTGTATAACTGCATCATAAATGAGTCATAAATGAGTTCTAAATGAGTCATAAATGCAATATCGACTTCCATTCAGCACCTGCATGTATTACATGTCAATATGGCAGCGAACATGCAATATATTTTCAATAATTTCACTAGTAAGTATCTTAAGTTCTATAACACCAGTTTTTACCCTAATAAGACACTACATAATACTAAATACTAATAAGATTCATCTTAGGGTTCATTTGCTATATTTGCCCCAACCCCCTGTGGATGTCAGAGGTCTCCACGAACCCCCTGTGGATGCCAGAGGTCCCACGAACCCCCTGTGGATGTCAGAGGTCTCTATGAACCCCCTGTGGATGCCAGAG
>VCRD01005178.1:20098-37125 GCA_006783055.1 Trinorchestia longiramus
GTTGCAAATTTACCATGCACTTCTTCAAACACAGAATATAATACATGTAATTACCTTCACAAAGCAGCTCTGGTAGCACTACAAATGAATCTGCGAATCACAGCCATCAGCACACAAATATTCAACTCATAGCCATCAACACGCATACATTCAACTCACAGCCATCAACACGCATATATTCAACTCACAGCCATCAACCCTAAAATATTCAACGCACAGCCATCAACACGCATATATTCGACTCACAGCCATCAACACGCATGTATTCAACTCACAGCCATCAACCCACAAATATTTAACGCACAGCCTTTAACACGCAAATATTCAAAACTCAGTCCGCAACAGGCAAATATTCAACACACAAACTGCAACATGCATGGATGACAAGCGTTTCCAATTCATTACACACTCATAATTTTCTATCAATTAACAGGACAGTTAGCTTCATGTAGGCTTAGTCGCCAATAGTAAGAGTTCTGCATCCATTCAGCCTTCAACACTGCTTTTATCGAACAAAAGGGAAATGATCTATAAAAATACATGTACCTATACTCCAATGTTTTACCCATGGCTTATGCTAATTACTAAAACTATACACGATGAAATTTCACAGTTGAGTAAGAAATCGCATCCACTATTTTGCATTTCAAACGCATTGAATTATTATTCTTTACATTTGCTTTCATTTCCGAAAACAACGTAGTGAAATTTATTTGGCAGTTCCTTTAATAAGTAGCAGTGCATTATTTGAATATCTGAACTGTCGATTTGTGCGGAACACTAATGAAAAACCATTCCGATTCAACTGACCGACTCTTTCCATGTGTTGTGGAAAATTTAGAGCGAAATATCCAATCGGTATCGGAACTCGGCAGTGATGCGTAGTATTCCGCTTATATTAGTATGTGTTGATTGTGCATTTTAATTCTTTTATTATGCAATGCAAAATGAACGCTAAAGGATTTTCTGCTGTACAGAACAAGATTCCCATTGTGGCATCTAGTGATAAAAAATTAGGATGTCTACGTTTTAATAGCTTGTAATTTTCTTTTGCATGATATCTTTAACGGATTATTTTCAAAACTTTGAAAACAATCATGCTTAATTTTCCCCCTAAGTTTAACGTAAGGGAACATTCGTGACAAGTATTTCTTCACTATTCAACACTTGCGAGTAGCGTATAAAAAAGGCCAAATGGTGTTCATACAATTGCTGAGTTAATAAATTATAACAACACTTATTACACGCCCTAGCACATGCGATGAAATCTCTAGTAAATAAAGTCCAATGATTTATTGCATAGCTCATCTTCAGTTTTTAGCCCAGTCATGTAAGAAAATAAGAGAAACAAAAACATGTGTTGTCTCCGGTCTGAAAAACTAAGTTTTAACAAATAGGAAATTCATTTTTTTTTGGTGTACGAAAAGTTTATAGTGACGGTCGCTTGAAGAATCGATGGTCGAGCGATTCTCACGACGCTGAAAAGTTGAAAAACTTGCTTTTGGTTTGGAATTAGCAAACGTCTCGATATGTGTAGGAGTTAAGTCATATCCTAGATTATACATGTATTAGTTCAAGGAAATGTGTTTGCGACCCTTTCTCATGAGAACAGAAGTGTAAGCATTGAGAATGTTTACCAGAAGAATATTTCAATTTTGAATAATTTTAAAAGAACATTCTCTCATAAATTTGTAGCGGAGAGTTTCAATACAAGCCATTAGAGTAACAAACAGTTTTCTATATTAAAGTTACACTTTTGTTTATCTAAGATTCTGAGCCAAACTAATAAATAAAAATGTTCCTATCTTTTGAAAAATGTTTCTCAAGTTCGTAAAAATGTCTAAATATTTAGTAATAGCTTCTGGTGATATAAATAAAGTTTCCTAACTGTCAAAACTGTTCTAGATTTCGAGTTACTACCCAAAAAATCTATCCCTCCAATACATTACAACGTTATTTAAAGGCTGTAAAATAGGGAATTAAATACCACAGTAAGCTTTAAATGTTATTATATGTATCAGATGTTCTTACCATCTAATCGTTTTGTCATTGATTACATGGAGTTTACAATGGAGTAACTGCTTTTTTCAATCACCCCTGAGAATAGCTATTTCACCAACCACTGGAGCAAACATTGCTTCAGGGACATCGTCCTGCTCTGCACATTCTACTAGCATGCGCTCGACCAATCAGAAAAGCCGTACGCTCGTCTTCTGAGTACTTTTCTGGAAAAGACGAGAGTGACAGCCAATCCGCATTGCTGTATCCATGACCAACTTGACCACAATCTTTGTTGACTTTATGTTCGTATTCTGGCTCATCCTTTGTCCACAAGATCATCATTGGTGCAACAAAAGACCAGCAGGCACCAGAAGGTTGCTCAATCTTTGCTGTCATCTGAATACATTTCGTTTTTAATAAAAAGTAGGCTTTGTCCTAACCGAACTCACAAAAATTGTATCGACGTGTCAAGGAGACATTGCAGAGGAACTTTAGAGTTTACTTTAAAGAGAAAGTATTTTATTTTTAACGAATAATAAGTCTGATTACTTGCCTTCGATGCAAGGCTCGTAATTTGTTGTTGCAACGCATGTGCGTAAGCCGCTTCTTCTCTCGAAGAGCAGAAAAGGGTTGCAAAAAATTATCTTTATCTGTGACCATAAGGTTGCAACTGTACCGGAACCTTCGGTCACACACTGTCTCTTTGTTTGTGTAATTCGTAGCTACTCAATTGTTCTAGTATCAATCCAATTTTGATTACTACTTCCTACTCTACAACTGTTTTGAACTAAATTTTTATTTCCTGATAACTCACTGTGGCTAAAACATTGGCAGTTGAGGGCTCGAAATTCAACATTTAAATTTTTAACTGAAGAAAGAAGAATATTTTCAAACTGAAGTTCTCTGAAAAGTTGAAATTTTCAAATTATGAAAATGAATTTGAGTCACTCAACAAGATAATTTCTACCGTTGTTGCGCGTCCAAATATGGATTTGAAGCCTACATTTTGCTTGAAACATTACGAATTTAGCTAGAGGAGTTTTAGGTGAAGTGTTGTCATCTCATAATTCAAAATTACAACCTTTTTTGAAACACTTTGTGATTGACCGAAATATGAGTACTAATTATCATACTGAACCTTGATTGATAGCAAGAATATAGTGAAAAAATACTTGACGTACAGTTTCGACCGTAGCTGTAAAGCAGTGAAAACGGTTTACGGAGAAATATTGTATTGCGACATAATTTTTCAACTTTGGCTATACTCCATTATCTTCCGCTGAGAAAAGCATGTTTGTGACGCTGACAAATTTACGCATAAGTTTCAGCATCAAATTCTTGTTACAAGATAATTTTTCATATTGAAACGAGATATCAAAACTAGGAAACTTGAGGGCAAGCCGAAAGACAAGAGAATCATAAAAGTAATATTATTACACTCGTATACTGTATAGTTAGATGTCGAGAGTAGTTAGTATTTTACATTTCTGACGATTTGGTAATAACACTCTATTGAGAAAGTAACGAAAACGAAGGTTACAGTTAATTTTCAGAAATTGACACTGAAAAGAAAAATCCGTTGCAAAATATGTTAGAATCAGTTGCATAGGAAAAATTCTTGGAATTCTTAGATTAGCATTTTAAATCACATGAAAGTGACGCATAAGTTGTGATAAATGCCATGTTCACGGAAATTACTGTTATTACCAAGAATAGTGAATAGATTTTAAAGTACCAATGACCTCTATTGATAAAACATTGTTTTCAATCTCCCGTTCAGACAATTTCGTGTATATGTTGAAGTTTAATAATTCTACTTCTGGTGCACGCATGCACTAAATTAAAACTTATAGAGAGACTAGTTACTCTAGTTTCAGCGTAATTACTTGACGAATTTAATGATCGTATTGGCAAATGATCTTGCATGACTTTTTGACTAGTGATTTTGCTTATACAGACAGGAGTTTACTTTGAATCGTAGACTCGAGTTACGGCCAGTTTTGTGAGCTTACAGATGCTCTACAAGTGGATACTTTCAAATGTACCCAAACAGCCATGTCATAGTTAAAAATTTTGTATGATCTACATATAACAATTTCGTATAGAATGAGGGGAACTGACAAATTCTCAATTCTGTCAGCTCTTCATATGAAATGTATCAACTGGCACACTCACGAGTCGGCACTTGTTTATCTGGAGAAAATAAAACGACTGAATTACTCTGACGTTAGGAATATTTCAGTAGCTTGAGTGCAGAGTTATTTCAGAAAATTTCAATGTGACAGAACTGCATGGGACCATAGTACATTGCTTGGACAGACAAGTATCGACCTGAAGCATGGGTTTTAATTTTAAACTCGAAGTTCGGGCTCGGAGCTTGTCCGTCCAAGAACCCCAGTAGTTGGTAATCGCTGAAGTTATTATCAGAAACTGGTTTGGTACCCAAACGAACTTCTACGTCCCTGAAATGACCTAAGCTGTAGCTTGTGTCTTGGCCCACTACAGTCACTCCTTTGATCAACCACGTAGAGCCGAGGTCAAGCAGCACGTAGCTGTAATTTCCTCTTCCTGGGTAGAAACAGTCATCCAACGATGGCGGCTGGTAAACACCATCTATCAAGTTGTCGGGTGTGCGGAGCGGGTTCTTTTTTGATGTACTAGATGCTGCAAGAATTGTCACACCGGACTGTGCAGTCAGCATGTTTTTCGGACGGTTAGTGTAACATTCTTTAAGGGGTCCACCGAGAGGATCGTTGCTGCCTGGAGCTGCCCACGTGCTCATTAAAACGTAGACCTTTGGGCGGTCCTGGCAGAAAGTCGTGCACCATTGTTTTAATTGGCAGAAAATGGCTGCTAGAACTGAATTTTCCGCGTCTCGAGTTTCTCTTTCTATGTCTGATGAAGTCAGTCGAACTTGCGAGAGTTTGGTTGAGGTCCAAATCTGCTGACTTGGTCCAAGTTGCCAACAAAACAGCAAGAAGAAAACCAGTTTTTGGTGCAGCATTGTGTCAAGGTCTGGAATGGAATAGAAAGTATCAGGTTGTAACGAAATTTCTGTCCGTTTTTTGAGTTATAATTTTAGGGCATCATTACATGTGTAGACCTTGACAGCAATGTAGGATTTTGCAGCTAAAGCAACATCTAGGGCATAGGTATAGGTTTAGGGGTATGGGTGGAATAGGTGTAGAAGTGATTGAAAGGGAATTAAATTAATCATCACACCGACGAATAACAACAGATTTTACACGTACATCCACCGTGTATAAAGGGGAAGATTTAATTACGCAACAGCAAGGAAAGGAAGGGAAAAAATTAGCGCTATTGCTGTATTGTGATCGTGAGTGTTAAACATCGAAGCCTATCATCAGCAACGAATCTCCGGTGTAGGGACAAGTTTATTATTATTATTGTCTATATGATCGAGGTTAGCGATAGGGTAAATTTCGTAAGTTGTCGTGAATACCCATTGATTTAACTAAATTGTTCCGTATGCACATTTAATTATTCAACCATTAAGTATGCAATTAATCCATTAATAGTGCACTGTTCAATAGGTCATCATATTGTGGTTTATATGCCAAAATGTGGTAAATAATTCACATTTCCCATCTTATGATGTTTAGAATAACTTGTATTAAATCTTTCATGTATTAAATCACTCTATAGTCATTGAACAGAAGTACTGGGAACACTTTTACCGTTTCATGTATTCAGAGGATTAGAGCCCCTCTAGTGCGATTACGTATGGTTGTTACATTTAATTAATTGTGTCATTTATAAGTATTAATTGAAATATGACTAAGAGATAGCATGGAGCAAAACCATGCATTGAAACCAAGATGATGTAAAATTTGAGAGAGCAAAGAACTCATCAATAATCAATCATTATGCAATATATCAATATGCATATAAAAGTAGACAGAAAATAGCTTTTCCCTTATTTTTATACTTATTAGATTAGAATTAAATTAATTAAAGAAGATTAAATTAAAGAATTAATTTAAATTAGACATTATTCATTCACCCATTGTTTATACGTATCGCCACACCACCTAAATCACTAAAATACTATTCTTTCTTTCAGATTTTGTTTAAATTATTATAATAAATAGTTATTGGTAACCCAAATGTATACTCTAAGCAAAAATACATTAAACACATTTTACTGTATGAATTTCAGATTTGCAATACAGCAATTTCCGCAGCAAGGTCTTTCAAAGACATTAATGGAAATGATGTAATAAATGAAAAGGCCTGTAGAATACAGTTTTCTCGTTTCAAAACGGATGACTTCAATTTAAAGGACGAATCAGGAAAAGGACACTCCGAAGGACTTAATTTTGAGAAATTGTAAGCTGTCATTTATGAAAACCATGCCAGTAGAACTAGAGAACTGATCAAAGAGTTCAGGTCGTAACATTTCACGGTGTATGGTCATATGGCTCACATCAAACATGAGCCTTGGAGCAGTCTGGATTATGCGGCATTCTTCTGACAGTCTATTTCGTTTCATGAAAATAATGAACAACGATTAACGAGAGTGCACAGTTATTTCGACGTAAAGTACATATATAAAGAACAAAATATAAATATTACAAACAATTCAAAGTATAGTTTCATAAGAAATTTAAACAGTGAACTCTTCCTTAATTCCTACCTACATTCTTCAACGCATCTTCGCTCTGCTGCTAAATTACTCATGCCATGAGTTTTCAATAAATATTGACAGCAAACTGACAGTGAGAACTTGACACTGGTAGTTAAATCTTAAATATGAATTTATGTATACATACATTTATATTACAAGGGAATCAGGAAAAGAAAAAATAAAATCATTAATCATTGATCTACGAAAATTTATAAAATACCTAAGTGACTTAACTATGAAGGATTAAATATAACCTAGAAAAGAATTCATTTTTTAACAGAAATTATCAAGTTACTTTTCTTGCCAATGGTACAATTTGTGAAGTCTTGAATGTAGCGTAAGGACAGAACTAGTCTCCATGTACTTCTCACTTCCCTCACCTTCACGTTCCACTGCTGCTGCTGCAATGCTCACCTCAGACTGAATACGTTCTTAATCACTTAAAATAAATTATAAGAAAGGGAGGATCGAAGAATGGGTCATCCACCATCCACAAGAAAACCATCCGTAGAGAAATTATCATAGAATGTTTTCTGCCTGAGAAAGTGCCAGTTGACCACGCTAGAATGCTACACTGCAAACGTTATAGTGCTACATCATGGTCTTCCTTCAATATTATTGGTCCAAGACATCGCCTTTTGAAAAATTATGTTATAGCCTTGCATATGACTGGAGAAGCCAGTGATAATGAAAGGTATGCTGAAGAAATAGAATTGATAATAATATAGATCTACTTGGACACACGGATCAATTGCTGAACCAGCAATATCTTTAATATTTTTATGACCCTCAGGAAATATGTAAGCTCGGGCTAGATATAGTTTTATATGACGAAGATTTTTAATATTAATACGATAACATAATATTCTCGACGTAATTATTTTGAATAAGCAAGGCTTCGTTCTTCATGTTTATTACACCGAGCAATTGATGCGAGTAACTCTGATTCGTGGTGAAATTGATGGTCTATTCTGGATCATTACCAGGTAGTAGAACTTGGTGAGGGCTTCACATGACGGACGTCAAAACATGACAGCGATTATCTACCTGAAAATCAATGGGCAACTCAGAAAAAGTTTAATGTTTACATCATTTTATATTTTCAGTAATCATGCGTGTAAGAATGCACCAGAGAAAATATGAGGAATAAGTGTTAGTGCAGCTATTGAAAACTTCTCAACGTTTATTCTTCAGAATTATTTGTCAGTTTAGTCAAAGGTCGAGAGCATTTTATGATAGAACATAATCTCGCTCATTGACACGGCACATCGAAATGTGTGTTAATTTATAGAGTCATCGATTGATTCATGAACCTTCCCGAGGGTTGGACGCTTGAGATTACTGGATAATGTATCGATCCGAGGTTTAAATGCTTGAGATTACTGGATAATGTATCGATCCGAGGTTTAAATGCTTGAGATTACTGGATAATGGATCGATCCGAGGTTTAAATGCTTGAGATTACTGGATAATGTATCGATCCGAGGTTTAAATGCTTGAGATTACTGGATAATGGATCGATCCGAGGTTTAAATGCTTGAGATTACTGGATAATGGATCGATCCGAGTGTTAAATGCTTGAGATTACTGGATCATGGATCGATCCGAGTGTTAAATGCTTGTGATTAGTGAATAATGGATCGATCTGAGGGTTAAATGCTTGAGATTACTGGATCATGGATCGATCCGAGGGTTAAATGCTTGAGATTTCTGGATAGTGGATCGATCCGAGTGTTAAATGCTTGTGATTAGTGAATAATGGATCGATCTGAGGGTTAAATGCTTGAGATTACTGGATCATGGATCGATCCGAGGGTTAAATGCTTGAGATTTATGGATAATGGATCGATCCGAGGGTTAGACGCTTTTGTATTGTTAGGTAATGAATCGATCCGAGGGTTGAACGCATGAGATTACAAGGTGATGAACAGATCTGAGGGTTGAATAATTGAAATTATCAAATAATGGACTGATTTAAAAGTAGGACGCTTGGGATTACTGGGTAATGGACCGATATAAGGATTGAACGCTAATTTATCAGGAGTTTACTAAGGTTGAGAAGACACCAACTGACTGAGGGCACAGAGAACAAACGATGTCTGGCCTTTAAAATCGTGTTTTTATGTAGGTCAAAAAAATAATCTTCAAAATTGGCAGCGGCTGCAAACACGAGCTACTTTTCTCAAGTTCCAGGTCATTGTAATGACAACGAATTAATGACAACCATAACCATGTAAGGAAATAAAGGAGTCTTGCATCATGCATTACAGTTAAAATGAGATCAAAGTCGCCTAAACTCTGAAACAAAAACTTGAAATATAAAAGAAATAGAGAAAATTGGTCTCTCTGAGACATTTTTTCAATCTTAACGACCGATTTGGGCAGATAATATTGGTCTAGATTACAGACTGCCTGTACTGTAGAGGCGAGCAGAGTCAGATTTAAAAAAAATGCTTCGTCCGAAAACTAGTGAGCAAAAAATTAGATTTGCATATATAGCACTCACTATCCCGAACATAGCAATAATGAGTTTCACAAAACAGGTGTACGCCTACAAAAGGGGCGTCGAATCAGACAGTCTAACTTTATATCCAATTACATCATTGCTCAACAAGTGTCAGAATCTATACAATTTAATACTTTTTTACCAAATCATAGGGATAGATACATATATGAGAATCATTTCTAAATTAAGACTAGCTAATGGGTTTATTCACTGTGGATGTAATGCCACATATTCGGTCAAAAGGTCAAGGTAAAAATTAGCAGCAATTGATGCCTGGTGGAAGAAAAACGAACTAATGATTCGACCGCACATGATCACACAACACACAGTCACTTTTGGATATCTTGCTGAACTTCCCACGTCACGTAGGGATGTTCTGATCCCCTGATTCTCATCTTGTGTTTGTTCAGTTTCCTTGACACAGGTAAGGTAACCTCATCACTAAAAAAAACTCGTGTGAAGAATGTTTCACCCTCAGAAACTCGTCCCAGCGTGTTAACTGCAAATGCATCATCTTGGTTTATCATTTGACTCGAGTGCCTATGCGAGTTGTACTTTGTTAGCGTACAATTGTGACTTCTTATGTAGGTGGGACCTCGTATACTGTTGAACGTGGTAGCTGTGTCTGGTAGCAGTAGGGATGGTTTTTGTGAAAGAACGAGCAAGAGCTTGTCTTACACAATTTATGTTTTTCTTAAATCTTCTTCATTGTCCACTCCCTATATCCAACGCAACCCTTCTCTCCATAAATTTCTTGTGCCATGCACGAATTGATGGACGAGATGGTGGATCTCTTCCATTCTTAATTCTGCAGTATCGCTGATACTTTATGATAAACAAGGATAATTATTGCGTCTTTTCTTGAGGAGTAGCCATGTTTTAGGGGCTCGTTCAGTAGTGCCTCTGCATTTTTCATGGACAGAATGCCTGAAACACATAAATAAAATGTGATCCAAAAGCTTGATGGCCACTGAGTACAATAAACTAATCTGATAAAGATATCTAATCATTTGATTAAATATGTTCAATTTTTATGAAAGTTTATAGACACCTTGTATATTTTTCACGACTATTATTTACTCGTGTTCAAAATATTCTGGAGCGACGAAGCAATAACAAACAGCCGTTCCGTTGGGCCTGTTATCAAAATTATTCACCTTATTAACACCTAAACAAACAGTTTTATGTTGCTTATAAAATCCCCTTGAAGATTAAACCTATGAATTTATTTTTACTGAAGATTTGAATGAAAAAACACATGCTACATCTGATTTATAAGGCAAGTAAATCAAATTCGAAGAGAACCTGCGAGCATATTTTGTACTTTATAGTAAGAAGCTTTTGAAAAACAGCTTATTTAATTACCCACTACTGAAGGTCTTAGTGTGAACCCAATAACTAACCATAATGTGCTCCCATTTTTGGACCTAAATCTTTTTTTACTTTCCAGAACGAATTATTTAGTATTTTGTGCGTTGTTTAATTGAGTTTTAGCATAAAAATAACTCATTAAACTCATTTAACGTGATGATACTGGTCAGATTTCTTGATCATACTGGTCAAGAGAGCGTCTACGTACTGCTGACAGTCAGGATGTAACAAGCAGGTTCGAGTCAAATTTCTTTGAGCTGAAAATTCAAACGGGGTCTTGAGGCGTGTACAGGCCTAGTCTCCAAAGCTGAACAGCGTAAGCGAGGGAATTGAAAAGTCTCTCATAAAATAGATAACAACACATTCTTCATTTATGTTAACAATGTTCCTCACACCGACGTCATCTTCATCTTTTTTGTTCGCTCACGAGTCTTTCTCACGGTTGGAGGTAAAAAACACGTTACCTTTCATGGGTCAGCCATCCATGAAAGAAAGCGCGTTGGAAGCACTGCAGCGGCATCCGATCTTGATCGTACTTTAAACTGTCACTAAATTGTCTGTATTTTCACAAAATTTAAGAACCTTTCTGCTGAATCGAAATGATTTTCCGAAACGCTTGGTTAACGCTTGTGTGCTCTTCTAGCGACAATCATGATCATCACATTTGTTCGCTTGGGTCAATTCTTTTAAAATTGATATACTCAAAAAATTGAGAAGAATTCTTTTCAAGTGATGCACTCCTACCTTTAGCGGAGCAATCATTTTCAATTGATTCACTCCAACCCCTAACAAACGAATTATTTTCAATTGATACACTCCCTCTTCTAGTGGAAGAACCTTTTAAATTGATGTACTCTACTTCTAGGGGAAAAACTTTTTCAATTGATGCACCCCTACCTCTAAAGGAAAAGTTGATAAAAATTGTACTCCACCTGGCCGGAGACAGCTGGTGAACAGTCTGGAAAACATTCCGACATTAATCTTTCAGAAAACATTCGGGAAATTAATTCTTTAACTGTATTTCTCATTCCATTTTTCAAGTATAATGTATAACATCGAAAAAACATTATACCAGTTTAATTTTAAGACTTTTTTCCTTCTGCACCGTTTTTGATCAACGTCAAACTTGCCTGCACCAACTGTTTCCGACCAGAGGAAGTACTTTTTGTTATGGAAATGATTCACAATTGCAAACAATACAGAGAAAAACATTCTGTCTTGCACAAAGAAGACACATAGAGAACCAAAACTACATCATGTGGTTGACTAACTTGGGTTTGATCGCTTTTGTTCATGCTGAACCTGTTTCGTAAGTTGACATATGATTTAACCTTTTAGTTTTATATTACATAAAAGTGTCCCATACGTTACATACTTGGTCCATTTCATATCAGTATGCTTAATATTACACGCTATTTCTGATTTATTGACATAATACAAACAGTACTTGTGTTTTTGGATTGATTTATGATAGTTAAATCCTACGTATGAAAATCAATTAAAACCACACGTGTTAATAAGCTGGCAATTAATTATACTCCATGAGTATTAAATAACATTTCAATTATGGTCCATCAATGTTAATCAAGTTTTCAATTAATTGTAGTACATTGGTAATTATGACCCATAGAGGCTTATAAACCTACAATTAGTGATAGGTAATGAGTTTTAATTAAGCCTACGATTAATTGAAGTGATTAATTGAAGTAATTACCTCTGGCATTAATTTTTATTTACTCTTATAATTAATGATCCAACGCAATGAGTGTACTGCAGCATTGCTCTCCAGCACATGACGTTCAAACATGACAAACATGAGCAATAGAACGAGAAACTAACTACCTGAAAATTAATGAGCAAGTAAAAAAAAAGTTCCATGTTCACTTCATTTTATATTCTCAGTAATCAAGCGTGTAAGAACGCTCCAGAGAAAAGATTAAGAATAAGTGATTGTGCAACAGAATATTTTAACATGAGAGACGATGTCAATATTTCTCACACCTCGAAAGCAGTGCCGACTCGATACTGTACCTTGTATCGCAATGCCCATGCGCACACAACAAAAAATTAAATAGGCCTACATTGTACTACTGAATAGAATGTGGCAACAGAAAAGAGCCATTTGGTCCATTCTTGAGCTGCTACCCAAACCGCATGTCATCTAACGTAAAGGCATCAATCACGCACATGCACCTCAATTATACATAGATATTTCAATCACGTGTGTACACCTTAATCACATACAAACATTTCAATAACGCAAACATACCACAAACATACATTGACCCAGAGTTAAGGAATTCCCATTCACAGGCTCCAAACTCAACAATATATGTACTACTCTGTAGTTTTTCTTCAGGTTGAATTCTTGTTTGGTTGGAATCAATGTTACGATTTCAAAGTTATAAGTCCTAAATTTCCCATCACTTCCAGAGAGCTAAGAATTTCCTCAAAGTGCAGAACTTAAAATGAAAAAATGCAGAATCACATATCACATAAAAATGACTACTGAGAACGACTTATTAACTTAAAATGATAATGAAGATGTAAGTTTCCCGACACTTTCAGTGACATAAGAACGATGCATTGACTTAAAATAATGACAAAGGCCTAAGTTTCTCATCACACCAATGACTGCTGAGACATTTTCCAGTGCAGGGTCACAGTGTGCTGACCTGCTCTGCCATCGCTGTCCCCTCTAACATTGCGCATTTCTATTTCTTATTTCTTGTGTTACTGACTGGCCAGTGTATTGTCAATATCTTTATTACACTAAAATGCATCAATTCTTCTGGGCCTTTTAGGAGGTTGAATTATTGCAGAAGCTGCAAGTTGATTTTCAGAAAAATGTGAAGGATTTCAATGACCTGAGTCATCTGCTGTATCATCTGAGTGTGCGTCTGTCATTTCTCTCACATCTAAAAGAATTCATAAATACATCGCCTTCTTGTTCATGAACATAGAGTATATCTAATATCTCATTCACCGTAAGGGATCTGTGAAGGAAGAAATACATTGAAATCTCACTAATGTTGCTATATGAACACTGTTACGTTTTTATAAAAAATATATGTTAAAAACTATTCGTAGTTCTATACATTATTCACAAATACTCATTTAAATACAAATCAAAATTCTATAAGCAGATTTTACAAAAACTATTCAGTTACTGTAATACACACATACCTTTTCAGGGAAGCCATTCTTCTTCCCTGAAAAGTCAACACACTATCTACGTCACAAGCTGTGCAAGAGATTAATGACACTGAGCAATGTGCACGGCTACATACCCATAATAAAGATGTTTAAACTCATTTTATACCTGTTAGGCTGTAATATTGAAATTACAAGGAAACCGTTTTATGAAGTGTTGCCATATGGCATCGATAATAAGATATGAGTGAAGCCAAAAAATAACTGCGCAATAAACATGCGTATGCTGAAGTTAGAAACAATCGTACTTTCTCAGCGTTTTGCTGAGAGGAACAAATACATGAAGAAAAAGAAATACCAGTAGGCTTGTGCCACACGTTTCTTTTGTTCGATCCATGTGACATTGATGAATGAAGAGGTAGTTTACGATACTGAGGAAAAAAGGCAGTTTATGATATTGATGATTTAAAAAGCAGTTATCTGTCACTACTGCAGAGGAAAATGTACACGAGAGCGCGCAACCAGACTGCCATAAAGGCTGTAAGAACCTTGAACTTTACAACAAAGCATTACATCTTTTAAAATTCATCAAGATCTTCGCCTGCCGGTGCCGGCTAACCGATATTCATCGATCAAACTCGGTGACCTACGTACAAAAAAAATGCCTGAACTTCAAACTGATTTTTTATTGGTGACAGCACATGTGATGCTCGCTCCCAAGTTTGAGGTTCAAAAGGAGCGGAGGCTGAGTCCGCCACACTGAATGTCGAAAAGGTCATTAACGTCTACCAGCAGGTGGCTGATGCCATCACGATAAGACATCGACGCACACCAGTATGGCCCACAGAAACATTAGGTGGACACAAGCCTGACCTACATCGACATAGATGGGCACTAGCATAGCCTACTCTAACATCAATAGACACACAAGCATTACCTACACCAACAGAGTACGACACAAGCATGGCCTACACCAGACAGTTGGGCGCAAGCATTACCTGCATCGGACCCAAAAAGTAATTCGAACTATCCTCCGGGCGAACAATCTATTTATGTATATCTACGTAGTTACACAAAGTCAGATTAATAAGTGTAACATAATAAAAAATATTACAAGACAGGTTATTTTAATCTCCTTTTAATAGCTTTTCCTTACCAGTACGCACCTGGATAATCATTGTTTACTCTGATTGGAGATTGTTTGAAAGTTTCTTGCGCATACGGGCTATAGATCGCTGTAAAACACCCTCAAATTTCTTTGCATCCTAAAATATTGAATTTTTCCTTCTGAGTATAAATTAGTACAGAGGAAGAGAAAGAACCCTCAAGGGGCGAGATCTGGGTAGGAAGGAGTCGGCCGTACTTGTGTAACTTTGTCTTTAGCCGTAAATGACAGCACAGCTTTGGTGGAGACGCGTCTAATACGTAAATCACGTGGTAAAGTTAACTAAACAAAAATTGATGTCTAAATTTTTGAAAACGCATCATTGTGATTCACAAAAAAAGTATAACAATGAAAGTTAAAAATTTCAAATAGACCATGCTGCTTCCTTCCTGATGTTTTCTTTTACTTTTTGGTCTGTAATAATTTCCTTCGAATTTAATTTAAACCAATGGGGAAAATTAACCGATCAATAAGAATTGATTGCTCTTAACAAAAAGAATACAATATTGAGTTAGCCAGCACCAGTACTTTGTTCCGAACGAAAAACTAACATCGATGCTATGAAATGTAGCTGACAAATAAGAGATACAGACAATATTAACTACTCCTATTTCTTATCAACCTACACTTTGACTAGGGATTTCATGTTACATATGAATTGAAATTTTCCTTGAATGTTGATAAATATTTGGGGACAATGTCAACGTCCTCACATCGCTCAAGAACCATTGTTGTAAAGGCCAGACCATAACTTCTAAAGTGTAACCTTCAAGTCTGCTAGCTTCGCTCACAACCTCTATGGAACATGAAGCAGTAGTTAAACTGATTTGATCAAATCTCTGTTCGGTGATTTTTAAATAAAAGAGTCTATTACAACTTTTGTAATGAGACTTTAAACTTGAACCTGGTGGCATCGAAAAACAGAACTTACTTTCGCTGTAATATTCAAACATGTTTGGGCGGCACAGCGGCAAGTACAAGGACTTTTTTTAAGGGAAAAGACCGGTAATATTGGACTTGCGTAATTCTGCCACTTCTATACGGAGGCAGCATCGGGTGAAATTTTGACGGCAAGGCGAAAAAAATAATGTACAACTAAGAGGTAATTTTAATTTTCCTCACCAGAGAGCGATTATAAGTCTTCAAAGAATTTCAGACATTTTTTATTTCTTCAAGACAAAAGTTACCCTCCGCATAGAAAAGCCTTTCAATTACAATATTTAATAATATTAGTCACTAGTAAGTCATTAATATTAATAGTCAATGCTCCTAGTAAATAGGTAATATTACTAGTTAATAGGAAATAGAATAAAAAAGAATAAGGCAATAAGAACGAGCCGTTTGGTCCATTCTTGGGCTGCTACCCAAGTTTGCAGGCCGTTTGCAGTACCGGTAACGCTTTTATTTATGTAACAAAGTAAGAAAAATGATTATTATTAGTATTGAACAGTAAATAGTCAATATGAATCATTAAAGCTAAATAATCAAATGGGAAAATTTAATTTCAATTAAAATAAATAATTAAATAGCACTAGTGAATACTCGATAGTAGAACACATTACAAATATTTCATTCTCCATTTAAAACTGGATCTTCAAGCTGTCCTGTTCCTAGGTACGGTTTCCACTCTCTATTTAGCGTAAGGCTTTTTTAGCACATCTGCCTTATGTTAACACGCAGGCAAGGTGTTTCCTTGAAAGGCACTTATTGGGACAATGTACAGTATACAGTAAATGGAAGGCCTAGCAGAATTGAGATTTCTGCCACGATAGATTCATGTTTATTGTTTATTTTAGCTATCATTTATACTTTAATTGTGACATAAATTGCATGTTAAAGTGTTTTCCTGCAGGAAGTAAAAATCAAAGTCATTTGGTGGCTCAGTGGTTGAGGACGCTTGCCTTGTTGACGGGTTGTGCCGTGTTTTTGAAAATACAGGGTGCAACAACAAAACTTCCTCTTTTTCAAAAGAACTTCTTTTGAAAAAAAGAAAGTTATGTTGCCGCACCCTGTACAATTTTCATGCAAATTACAGCGTCGTAAAAACACTCGAGTTTGCAAGGTAGTGATTGCTGCAGGCCTCAGACACGCGAGAACTGAGAAGTCACTTCTCTCGCAGATGGCATGCATCTCCCCTGAAACTGCTAGCTTTTTCCAAAGAGAAATGTTGCAGTTTGTTATGA
>VCRD01005179.1:4406-37122 GCA_006783055.1 Trinorchestia longiramus
TGGGGTTCATTATATTCAACCTGGGGTACGATATGTGGATCCTCAAGACCAGTATCAGAGACAAAATGTACTTTATGTCCAGCCCCAGAGTGGGTATATCCAGCCTCAGATTGGGTACGCACAACCTGAATTTATCTATTCACGCCAGAGTAGGCATAACCAGACTATAAACAGAGCTAGGAATTATAGCCCTGCAACGCAACAGGTATTATTTGTCCAAATATCAGAGGTGAAATTCATGTTTTCATAATCATCAACCATGTTCTTTACTTTATTACGTACTTTGCCATGAATTTCAGGCAGAACTTTCTGCGTGAAGTACTTTCGGCTAGTAAGGACATAGTTAGGCTTAACTTTTTACATGAAACGAGAGAAACCTATGTCCTCAACCACATGCATAGAATACTTACCACTTGAGAATTTTATGATAAAGCATCTTTAAAAACCAATGCTGTTACATTTCTTATCTACCAACTTTATGGGAAATATACGTTTTTGTTTGTTTGTTTTTTGAAAGTGGTTGAGTCACTTGCTATCATTTCTCCAATAGCTCTATGTATTGCTTGCGATTGACCACTATTGATGTCCAAAGGCTGCGTGCGAGCAATAGTTTCGCTGATGGTCATTTGAGTTTCTTTATTTTTAATATTCTCTGAAGCGCATGTTTTTTTGTTGCTGTTCTTCTTTCTTGAGATCCACTTCTTTTGTTAAACAGCTGTATTTGTTGACATTGCTACTCTTGAAGTGTTTTCTCAAGTTTGTGTTGAAGAATTTGCCTTCTTTTTCACCTCGTGAAAAAGATTTATTACATACAGTAGATGTAGCTCTTGCCTCATTTGCTTCGTCACCAATAAAATGTCTCCATACTCCCGAGTTTGAACTTCTGTTGCTGGTAGAGATCATGATAGTTCAGCACAAGTAAGAAACACACAACTACGATCTTCTCGGCTCAACCGCCTGTAGCGCACTGAACTTAACCATGCTTCGTAAATGAGATACAAAGTCATTTTTTTCCTGCAATATCAGTCTCTTGAGGCATACAATTGAAAATTAATTTACTCGAGAAATATATTTTGCAATATTTAATACGAAGTTACGAACTCTGTAAAATAAATAATAGGCATTATTCATTCGGAAAATTTTAAATTAAGTAGCATCCTTCAAGCATGCATTGTGTGATCTCAGGCAGATGTCGCGTGTTCTTGCGAGTTTGTGAATACGCTTGCGCACACTCAAGCCCCTTTCCTCTGTAAATGAAATAGGTTGTGACACCCAATTATTCATGTTCAATCATAATTCTTGCTATGTTTAACATTAAATCTAACTTTTATTTTTATATCTGATGATTAGATAAATTTATCGTCAACGATCGTTATGAAGCTTGTCTTCCGAAATTTTGCATTACCAGTGTCGTGAAAATAGTATAAAAGTATCGGCTAAGATCCTTCGTTTTTTGGACGCCAATACTGCCGATACCGATACTATCGGTACATCTCTAGTTGACCATAAGTTGAATAAATGAGAATATGAATTCCATTATTGAAGGATACTTGATTTCTGAAGGATTATTAGAATTCACCACATGAAATAAATAGCACGATTCAATTAAAAAAATTCTGAACAAATTTAACGTGTTCAGACGTGTATTTTACGAATTCAAAAGTAATTTAAATACAAGAATAAGAGCAGGTTATTAGAAACCCACCCAAAACGGGTCATAACACCTACTTGCAACTAGGAGAGAATCCTTTTTCTGAGGGAAGGGGTTAGGCTGACGTAACTCAGAGTAACAAATAGGTCCATCGACTCCTTGTTGACACCACAATATGTACAGGTAAATACGTTTTTACTGCAGGCAGTTGTGTTTCCAACACCCAATAATATTGGTCTTCAAAGGGATCCATAATCACTTAAAAAAAATCATTCAAAGAGAAAGGAAAACACAAAATGTACGAGTAGATGGTAACGTTATTAACCTGAAGCGGTTTTATAACAACGCTAAAGATCGAGAAACAGGCCACTATAACTTAGTAAAATTTGAGTAGAAAGCAAGCACCAATACGTCAGTAAACCAGGGCATTCCCTTTCTCACTCCAGATCATGGAGATAACTGTTTATTAATAGTTTTACAAGAGAAGCTATCCAGTTTTCTCGCTTCCGAGGTTTTATGAAGATGTAAATCGAAGCGTACACATTGGTGATAAAACGATCATAGGAACTAGTGCAGATTTGCGCAATTGTATTCGTGCAATAACCTCCTCACCGGTCGGGTTTTCTATGAACACGTTGATCGTAGAATCACAGGTGTAATACTTTTATCGTAACAGAACAGCAAGACCTGGAAAGCTAAAGAACTGAGAAGGATTTACACCACTTTAACTCCTCTCATAAGCGCTACTTCCCAGATCTAAGGGGAAAAGGGCAGGTAATACCACATTTATTTATTCCTCAGCATAACTTCCCACCACTGTCCTCAGACTGACGCAACGTAGGCAAATGTAATGCTAGGGTACGCACCACAAAATCCATGGTAACGTTTAAACAAATCCTCACTTGTCGCACAGTAGAGCAAGAAGAACAATATGAAATAGAATAAGGCAACAAGAACTAGCCGTTTGGTCCATTCTTGGGTTTCTACTTAAGTCCCATGCCATCTACCGCAATGGTATCACACACGCACATGCATCTCACTCATACTCATTCTCATTCATGAATACCCAAGGTACAAGATGGAAATTCTAAACAAGCATATCGATTAGCACGTGTATTTCATAGAAATATGGAACATTTTATCCCGGATGGTATGGAGCGCCTACGTAGAACAATGGGTAATCATTCTCATGAGTGCTCACAAAACCTACCCGAATAGAGACGTATGCATGGACTTCCAGTCTGTAGAATAATTCCTTGATTTAGTGTGACGTAGCAGAAATTGGGTGCTCTAAATATTCTTTGAATGAAATCGTATCACTCGACAATATAAAACAATGTAAGAGAATTGTGCAGGAGACAATAGCATCAAACCCCTGTTAAGTCACAAGACAATAGTCTTCTCATTTATTTACTACGAACGCCACGAAGGCGGCACAACACACCCCAACTAGGAAGGGCGGCGCTATGATTTAATAATGCAAGGCTTTAACGTACGTTTAAACGAAATGGAAACAAGTAAATTGAAAATTTATAATTTGGTTTCAAGAGGAATCACTCCGCAAATTCACTTTTCACAGTAACAGCCACGCAAATATTTACGGATGTATTTACTTCTACCGTGGAGCAACAAGTATACCACCATACCATAGGTAACATACAGCAGTGATTCCTGCACGGAGGCATACGAACTGTTAGTCACAGCAAAATTTTCGGTACACTTCATTTCGGTGTATGCGATATGAGTTACAACAAGCCACAGTCGATTTAGTGTTTCCAAAGCCACGACACAAAGCCGGGCACAGAACAATGAAGGGCTGAGGGCTAGTAGCGTAATTGAGGCTGAATTACGGGAGTTGTGCTGCTGCTGCTGCTGCTGGAGCCTCACCTGCACTGCTGCTCAATTATTACTTAGCAAAAGCACAAATAATAAAGGAATCTTCAATTTATGGACTATAAAGAGAAAAAATGAAAGACATTTTCAAGACATAAGATGCACGACAGCCTGGGGATGAAATTCAGTATTTCAATGACACAAGAACTCGAAAGAAAACTATGTATGAAATTCCAACAAGATGCAATAATGATCAACGATAACTGAACTACGTTTATGGAGTATGATCAATTATACAAAAAAGTATTTCGAATTAATTTAGGAACCCAATAATAAATTCAAATACATCAGAGCGCAACAGATATCCCAAAACTAAGCAATTGAACTACTACAAATCACCACAAAAAACAACTAACAGAAGACATATTACCCGAAAATTAGCTTTGCCATTAAGGAAATCTTGCAGAAATGCAATGAAAGGAACATACCCTTAGAAACAAATGCGCTAGTCAGACGTGGGTCTTGAAAGAGGTCCCACTAAATACTGCTACGGAGCACACAATGAGAGCGTATCACAGGAATGACGAGCAGAAGACGGAGACAAAATCAGTGATTGCTACTGAATGGAGGCAAAAACACAAATCTACCCCGAAACCGATATAGAAAAGCAGTAGTCTCGGCTCTGATTCTCGTCAAGTCTAAAACAGCAAGCAAAGATACTTCTTTCGAAAATTTTGATGCCGGGTAGATGAGCTAATATTTTTCAAGACAGAAATAACAAGGCTGCAAGCGGCGAGTTGAGGAGCAAGAAGTGTTGTGTCGAAAATGTGTTGTGTGCCGCAACGCATCTCCACTGAAATAAGAGGAACACTATATTTTCATGATGAAAATGTATTCAAGAAATTCGCGTGATGGAAAAATGATAAGTTAAAGATAAAAGACTCTAGATGCTACCTTGCCTGTCTAGCCCCACATAGGAAAATGATGTAATAAAAGTTGAACAGTAGGAGAAGAAGTGAAAAATTTCGTTAATGTATGCGTGACAAACTATAGAGTAGGAAGAAATTGATGCAGAAGACGGGGCAGCAGATCAAGAAAAAGATACAAAGCTCTACAAGCCGCCCTGCCTGTTGAGCCCCATAGTGTTCCGTCTTCTGGCTCCTCCCTGAGGACCCGACACATTGGACGAGATCGGATTGTCTGGGAATTTAATAAGCAGGCGCTGCCCGCTCACGGTGTGCCCCTGCAGAGCGTTCATGGCTCGGCCAGCGCTGCTGCTCTCGCTGAAGTTCACAAATGCGCAAAATTTTTCTTTCAGTTGTCGCACGCTGCTCACATGGCCGTACCTGGAAATAGACAAATGTACTGAACTCATGAATAATTTACATTCATACATAAACGTCGATAATTTACATCGGAATAGCATCGTTACTTCCACCACATTCGAAAAATAAATTTTGTATGAGTTTTTTCTAACAAGCTCTCCCTCAAACGCAAACTCCAATTCGTTTAGCCCTTTTGCAAGGACTACTATAAACAGGACGTGCACCGCCATGTAGCTGACTGCTGTAGCAGAGGCCAGTTCACTGAGTTCAGTTATCCTCCATCTGTCATAGTGCGAACATTGTTGTAGTATGTCGCTCGGTTTGAATCGGAGATTGTTGTTTGTTTCGAGGCACATTGCTGCATTTCTAAGTGGATACTGTTTGTTTACAAAGTTTATTGCTAATTATATGTATTAAAAATGCCGAAAAAGTGAGGGGTTGTGAACTGTCGGGGTAATTACAATAAGGAGAACAGGCACCGTACAGTATCTTTAATGTGCCTGCTTCATGTCCGCCCTCTCCAAAACTCACACCTCGCCCGGCGAAAGTTGAAGACCAACAACTGAGGTATTTTCTTCAGAAGGATAAGATTACTTCATTTGATGCTTTCAAACCTGAAAGTAACCTGCAGAAGCAGTACAAGAACTTGATTATTTCAAGATCGAAAGAAAGGCTTGTGTGTTTGTTCATGACCAACAACTTCAGTGAATGCAGTCTGTCTGTAATTGTCGAAAACAAGCCCACTTTATGTTCCCTACTAACGCTCAGTGCGTTCAAGAACGGCATTAGAACCACTGTTTAAGACACTTCATCCCGACAATGGTTTGAGAACGTATGCTCAGTTCGATGAAACTGTGCGCTTGGCAATGCACTATGACATCTCGTTTGACAAAACGATCCAAAATGTTGTCACTCTTCTTCAAGCTCACACATCAGCCTTTGTCGACACCGAGAAGGTGAAAAAGTTGGTATTTTTAACACGTCAGTTGGAACTTTTATTACAGAAGCAGTTTTCCATGAATGATTGTTTTTCTCTTCAATCATACCCAAAGTGCAATTATGAACAGCTCAGAGACTTTTTGGTACTGCCATGCAAACGCAAGCTGCAGTACATCACTTCATCTGTTGACAAGGACCAGGTTCTGAGGGAAACATTTGACAAAGTCCAGACACTGCAGTAGAAGAATGTGTTTCTCTTGGTAGATGAAGTACAGATTCACCTAACTGTTTAATTTTCTGGTGGGGTGTTGAGTGGCATGGCCGAGAACAACAGAGACTGCAAGACCACTTCTATGCTGTGTGTCATGATGAAGTTGCTGCACAAAGGACCTAGTCTGATGATTTCAGTGGAATTGACATAGACTGTCCCAAGATGTTCCATCGTCTGGCAAATGTTCTATTGAATGGACTCCACAACCTAGAGAAAGACCAGCAGAAGAGGGCAGTCCTTCTTCAGACCTCTGTAAAGAAAGCCCGGTTGGCTGACTAATCGCTGCAGTTTGGTAGGTTTTTGCTTCTATGTCTGTTTGCTTATATGCGTGAATGTTTGTATGTTTGGTTGTTTGCATTGGAAAAGGTTTAACTATAATCAATTTGTAAAATCTAAAACTTCAGCAACTCGGCTTTCTATAAAGTGGCACTAAGCTCATACAATAATACATGTTAAGTCCTGTTAAAATTGGTATTTCAAAGAATTACAGTGCTTTAAACCATTTAAAATTCACTGTAAAACATTATCCCTTCTATTGCTTGAAATAAGTAATTTTTGATCAATTTGTCCGATAGAAAATGTTATGTTACTAAGAATTCAATGCCGCTATATGGCGGTGCACGTCCCATTTATAGTAGTCCTTACCCTGTTGCAATAACACAGTTCAAGATTTAACTAATTTCCCTACAAGACGGAAACCATGTAACTTGAAAACCTTTTTAACTCATTAGCACATCCATCCTCTACATCATATACTTTACCAATCATCCACTCACGCGCTGCATCTCAATTTGCAGTCTACTTACATATGCACGCTTCTGCTACCCTCAGGACTTCAGGTTCATGTTACTGAATAACATAAGTTTATGGGTGCAATCGAGCTCTCGTGGTCTTTTCTTCTCACCCCCAGTGATATAACTCTAATCAAGTTCAATACTTATGCACCAATTTCCTTTCTTTGGTGTCTTCCACTGATTACTGACTTTTTATCAATCAAAAATCATTGCCTCAGTAATTATGAATCGCATCATTTCAGTAACTGATAAATCACAGCTTCTCAGCAGCTCCAAACCATAACCTCTCAGCAATTGCCAATGAAATTTTCAGGAATTATGATGATTAATACATACAAAATTGCAAAGACAACCTTTGCAACAATTAATATTCAAAATGCTCAATTAAAATGAATTAAACAAAATGATCAAAAAGAATGCAATCGAGATGAGGTACTCGGAGCGTTAACGAGGTACAGGTTAATATATCAAGACCCACTCTAGACTAGCACCTTAATGCCCTCAAGCTGGAAAAGAAAAAATAATTTTTAAGAGAACTATCACAAGTAAACAAAACGATAACTCACTTGGAAAAAAGTTTTTGAAGTTCCTTTTCAGTAACCACAGGAAGAACATTGCCGACCCATAACGAAGTTAATCCTTGAGGATTGCGAGGACTGCAAAAGAAACAAAATTTGCACTGCACAGGAAACAATTTTACTACCAAACTTACAGCAACCAGTAGGTTTTTAAAAATGCAAATAAAGTTCGACGAAGGGAGAACTCGTCAACATCCTAACAACAATGACAGTGAAAACTATAGTTATGATCCCGAAAAACTATATGAACAAAGCCTCCGAGGCTGTGTACTTGGAGCGGCGTGTGAGAGTGATGGTGTAGCTAGAATACAAGTTGTGCTCGTTGCTCTCAAGTTCACGTATATATTTGCACCAGACAGTTCCCGTGGAAATTCCACGATTTAGATTTGACTAATTTGTAATTATTATAGAGATAAATATATTAAAGATTTATGACGGATCATAAGGTTCCTTGATTTAAAAGTGACAAAATTAAGGATCTATGAAATGAATACATTTTTTAGTTATACTCGTAGTACAACCAAAATCTAGGTATTTTTCATGACTACGTACAGAACTTCTATTCTGTATCTTTTCTACCGAAAACATGGATGTGTAAGAGAAGAAAGCTAATAACGGAAAAACAAAATATTTTATAGCGATCCGGCGCCTGTGGTACCCACAATACAATACTTAGAATGCATGCGTACCCGTTCTGATTTCAGTTCAATAATTTTTCTTCAGTAATAGATAGAAAGTAATGGGACATACACACACAGGTACATTGTCTATTATATATATATATATATGTAGATGGGAAAGTCTACCAACCACGAAGCATGGCTGAAATGTACTTTTCAAGGGCTTGGGCGTCAATGACAAGAATTAAAGGGCTTATCCTGTAAGTAGAAACTTGTCTTCACAAGAATAGCTGTCTTCCAAAGAGCCATTGCAACGGAACAGAATTGGATATGGATAAGATGGGCTAATTCTACTATATAATACAGTTTGTTCATTGCTTGCTTGGTCCGTCTTTGTCACGCTCTTAAAAGATTTAGATGGGAGAAAATTTGGTAGGGTATACATATATTGTAAGCATTGTATCGTGGATACCAACAGCACATCCTTCTACGTGGAAACTCCTTCGCAGAGCCGTGTCCACCAGCAATTTTCACGTATGGGTTTACTGGTCTACTCATCTACATATACAGGGTGGCGCGAAAGTCACCATTTTGAACATTTATTAAACTAATCTAATACTAAGAATGACCGTCGTGTTTACATATTTATTTATGTTTTGTGTCACGGTCTTAAGGACAGGTAGGAAGAAATTAACACTGTCGGTCTTGGTTTCAGTCCACTGGTAAATTAATACACTCATTTTCGCTGTACAAGTGCACTATAATAAGTCACTTTCAAAAAAATTAAAGATACAGAGCCTTATGTACTCGAGTTTGTATCGTGGAGACCGAGTTCGGCGCGGTATTGCATATTACAATATACATACACAAGCTCGCAGTTGCTTTCAGTAATCCTGAATTTCTGTATCTCGGATATGACACGAATGGCTATAACTACTTTTATTGCGGCTCAAAAATACTGTATTGTGTTTATTACTGTCACAAGAAAAATAAGTTGCATTTGAAATAAGCTCAAGCATGGAAACTCCACCCGAATGAAAAAAAGACTGAATCGAGAGCGAAAAAGGAGAGTGAGAGAAAGATTATCTCAAGAACAACAAGCTGTTGTAAGCCATCATTTTTGATGGAACAGGTACACTAGTATAATAATAGTTTTTGTTTGCTCTGTTCGTTTCTGTCACGCTCTAAAGGATTTAGACAGGAGGAAATTTGAAAGGTTTGTAAGCATTGTATTCTGGATACCAAAGGGACATCTTTCAATCTGGAAACGCCTTCACAAAGTCAGCGTCCACTGGCAAATCAAACGAAAGAATTCAGTGAAAAATGCGTGAATTTTCACGCGTGGGTCCACTAGTGTATCTATGTGTGTCACTCTCCATCAATAAATTGCGGTATCTATGCTACACCTTGATTATAAATCTCCACTCTTAGAAATTACAGGAAATTTGTTAATAACAACCATATCTTATTTAAATTATGCACGTACTTTTGAGTGTTACAATCATGATGGTACCTCAATTTAGAATTACCAGTTTGCAGTTATTCCATTATCTAATCTAATACAAAAAATGACCGTCGTGTTTAAATATTTATATATTCATTTATTTATTTATGTTTCGTGTCACTTTAAAAAATTAGAGAAACAGAGCCTTATATACTCTAGTCCGTATTGTGGATACCGAGTTCGGGGGGGGTATTGCCGTATGATTTGGGTACATTGTACCCGAATATGACACGAATTGCAGTTAATTGCAGCACTAGAAATCTAAGTGTCTTAATTTTCACTAGGAATGTCGTCATTAAAGAAATACTCAATTAACACGTTTGTCCTTTTTAAATAGATATAGAACTAAATATATTGCATTGCGTTCTTATATGTAATTTCATTTAATATCTTTCCAACAGTATTTGCCATCATTTTTGATGGCACAGGTATTATCACAAAATCTCTGCCGTCATTTTTGTCGGCAGGGTACACTAGCATAATAATACAGTTTGTTGCTTGCTCGCTTGCTTGGTCCGTCTTTCTCTCACGCTCTTAAAAAATTAGATAGGAGAGAATTCGGTAGGGCATACATGTACTCGTATTGTAAGCATTCTCTTCTTTAGGCAACATTTCCATGTCTTCAAAGAGCCTCATTTCCTCTCTCACAGATTGTAAAGTTGAATCATTTTTGCTTCTTGACGACTGTTTCTTCGGTGTTTTCGTCGAGGTTTTTTGGCGTTATTCCTCTGCAGTTGAATGGGATGTTGATGAAATTTCAAACATGAACTTATCCAAGCCTAACAAATCCAAATCCTATTCTCCAGCAAGTCCAGTTGATTCATTGGTTGAACAGCCACTTTCATCACTATCTGTGCTGTTGCCAGGGGTTGATGATGAGGCAGCTTCCACTCCTGTGAATCTTTTTTTGTTCCACGAGCAAATTTCTCGGTTATGCTATTTAAGTTCATTCTAGAATTAGTATCATTAGCAGCATTTTTGTACAATGTAAGCTTGTATCTTGGATCAAAATACGTTGTCAAGATAGCATTGAAATCTGCAAGATAATCCTTAAATTGTATATTCATCGAGTCCTTAGGAGCAACAGGAGTAGATCCAAGACCTCAGTGCTTGCAGGAAGAAAAAAAGAATAGTGAGCTATTGGAAATATATTTTAAAAATTAAGTCAATTTGATATATAAAGGTAAATTAGAAAATATTTGAATTTAAATATGTATTAGTTTAACCCTCTCAGTCCTGACAAGACTTAGGCATTTTTAATTTAAGCACATTTTAAGATGCAGAGCAACACGCGTGTCTGTGCAAACGCTGATAGCGCAGTGCAAGCTACAGCTTGATCAGGACAATGTAGTGACCGTAAAACATCACAAAGCATGTTTTTTAAAATTTGATGTTAAATATGTTGAAAAGGTTCTGATATTTGCATCGCAGCACCGAAAGGGTTAGAAATACCACTGTTCTCACCTGGTACTTCCATACGTTTTCTCAATGAACTGCAAGAATTTTATTTGTCGAATGATTTCTGAGGCGGTTGAGGATCTTTCACTCAGGCGGACTGTTGTGTTGTGGATGCGTTCAACATGCTCGTCAACTTTGCGATTAGATTTCATTTGTTTGCAACAAGTACTGGCATGTTTGCTGTATCAACGCAGTAGCTGGCAACAGCCTTCTTTTGCTCACACAAATGATCTAGCATGAAATAGATGCTGCTCCACCTCGTAGACATGTCTTCGATGAGTTTGTGCTCAGACAGCTCATGCTGTTTTTGCAGGGTCAAGAGTTTTCCACAGGCCAGCAACGAATGACTGAAGTGCCCAGCAATATTCTTGCAATTAGTGATCATATCTTTCACTATTCTTTGCTCAAATATAACATCATGAACAACAAGTAGTAATGTGTGCAAGAAGTAACCCAGGCTACTGTGACCAGTATCGACTATGCCTTTTACAATATTGGCGCCATTATCACGAACAAGCACATGTACTTTACAGAATGGCATATCAAAATCAGAAATGACGCTCTTAATTACCTCAAAAATTCTGCTTGATGTATGACAGTCAGCAAAAGGGGCAACTTGCAAAACCAAAATATTTCTTTCAACGTTTTTTTTTGATGCTGTGCGCTGTCAGGCTTATAAATGAATGGTTGGCATTATTTGTCCAAATATCAGAGGTGAAATTTTTGTTTTCAGAATCAACTATGTTCTTTACTTTAATACGTATTTTGGTATGAATTTCAGGCAGAACTTTTTCCCGGAAGTACTTTCGGCTAGGAAGGACATAGTTAAGCTTTACTTTTTGCATTGAGAGAAACCCATATCCTCAACTACTTGCTTGCGATAGATCACTATTAATGTCCAAAGGCTGCTTGCGAGCAATAGTTTCGCTGATGGTCATTCAGTTTTCTTTATTTTTAATATCTTCTGAAGTGCAGGCTTCTTTTTTAGTTGCTTTTGTAAGAAATTGTCTAGTTGTCACTTTTTAACTTTCAGTTCTTCTTTCTTGAGATCCTCTTCTTTTGTTGAAGAGTTGTATTTTTCAGCATGGCTACACTCTCAAGTTTGTTGTATTGAAGAATTTGCCTTCTTTTCCACCTCGTGAAAAAGACTAATTAAATACATTACACGTAGCTCTTGCCTCATTTGTTTCGTCACCAATAAAATGTTTCCATACTGCCGAGTTTGAACTTCTGTTGCAGGTAGAGGCCATGATAGTTCAGAACAAGCAAGATACACACACCTACAACCATCGCGGCTCAACCTCCTGTAGCCGCGTAGCGCACTGAACTTAATCAGGCTTCGTGAATCACGAGATGCAAAGTCGTTTTTTTCCTGTAACATGTCTCTTGAGGCATACAATTGAAAATTAATTTACTCGAGAAATATATTTTGCAATATTTAACACGAAGTTTCGAACTCTGTAAAATAAATAATAGGCATAATTCATTCGGAAAATTTTAAATTAAATAGCATCCTACTAGCATGCGTTGCGTAATCTTAGGCAGATGTCACGTGTTCTTGCGTGTTTGTGAATACGCTTATGCACACTCGAGCCCCTTTTCTCTGTGTAAATGACATAGGTTGTGACAATAATTATTCAAGTTCAATCATAATTCTTGCTATGTTTGACATTAAATCTAACATTATTATATATGATGAGTAAATAAATTTACACGGTCAACGTTCGTTATTAAGCTTGTCTTCCGAAATTTTGCATTACCAGTCTCGTGAAAATAGTACAAAAGTATCGGCTAAGATCCTTCATATATTGGACACCGATACCGATACTCGAGAAAAAGGCCGATACTGATACTATCAGTCCATCTCTAATCATAATGTATACCTTACGATTTTCCAGAACTTTAAGGTAAAATCAATGTCATTTTATTACACAGAAACCGATTAGAGGTGCATTAGAAAACACGTTAGATTAGAAATTTCAATCTTCTTTTTGTATACAGCCATGTTATCGGTAGATAAGGAACAGAATGCAAGTTCTGAATATGTTCATACTAAATATTTATTTTTAAACTATAATTCGTCGTTAATCTTTTATACATTTATCTCTATAACAATTTCAAATAATTGAAATCTAAAACGCAGAATTTCTACGGGAACTATCTTTTTAATATTCAGAAATTAACTTGAGGGATAACAAAAATGCTCATGTCCACGCACTCAAAAGCCAATATGAAGTCAAGTACATAAATGCTCTACATGTTCTATATATATCCACTAGATATTAGAGCCTGAAGTATCGATACAAATTCCATTTTACTGAACTTAGTAACTGATTTTCTGAAAACTCGCTGATAATCATGTATTTATTCTCATAAATAATTAGAGCTTACATTTAGAGCCACTGTATCAGATATTTTAAAATATTTTTATATGAACGAGTTAGAGCATAAGCATATAAAAGTAGTTAATAAGTACCACGTTCAGCTGCAATAAATGTCATATAGGAGAGAGGTGCACTTACTTCATCTTAATATCATCAGGGACGTAAGGTTTCTTAACAACAATGGGCTGGTTGACAGAAACCTTCCAGTTGTCGGACGATTCTTTGCCTTCTTCATCCTCGCCGTCGGAATAAAATATGCAGCCCGTCGCTTCATGAAACTCGCCTGCCAAAAGGGCGTCTAAAGCCGGCTGTAAGAAAAACATCCGTATCGCAATGTGTTATTTATGTGTACACCAAGGACTACTATAAACAGGACGTGCACAGCCATGTAGCCGACTGCTGGAGCGGAGGCCAGTTCACTGCGTTCAGTTATCCTCTATCTGTCATAGTGCGAACATTGTCGTAGTCTGTCGCTCGGTTTGAATCGATTGTTGTTTGCTTCAAGTTGTTTGTAAACTGTTTGTTTACAAAGTTTATTGCTAATTATATGTATTAAAAATGCTGAACAAGTGAGGAGTTATGAACTGTCGGGGTTATTACAATAAGGAGAACAGGCGCCGCACAGTATCTTCAATGTGCCTACTTCATGTCTGCCATCTCCAAAACTCACACCTCGCCCGGCAAAAGCTGAAAACCAACAACAGAGATATTTTCTTCAGAAGGATTAGATTACTTCATTTGATACTTTCAAACCTGAACGTAACCTGCAGAAGCAGTACAAGAACTTGATTATTTCGAGATCGAAAGAAAGGCTTGTGTGTTTGTTAATGACCGACAACTTCAGTGAATGCAGCATTCACTGTTATATTTTATTTTTTTACTCTCTTTCTCAGAGATGTAACGCCCGTTCATATTAAACACGATATATACAGATAACTGTAATAATGATTAAATTAAATCGATCATCAGCAAGCCATACCATACGGTCAACAAGTAATTAGAAAATACAATTTCAATTTAATAACAATCACAACATTATGTTTTAAGTTTTCGCTCTCATAATTTTCCTTTTTCGGTCTTTCTCGGATGTTAAACATCCAATTCAGTTGAATGTAATGATGTCAAGTCTAAGCTGTACCTAACGAAAATATTTCGCTTATCACCTAAAATGCGTATAATACCTACCACGTCAGAATTTATATGTATCACCAATGATTACCTCTTAAGTCATCATTGAAAAAGCGAAGTTTCATTTGTTTCCCCATGTATATTTAACGTTCATTGCGTGATGTGAATGTTTACGTATACCCGTAGGTACTGCTGTTCTGTCATCTATGATACTATGCATAGAATACTTACCACTTAAGGATTTTATGATAAGGCATCTTTAAAAACCAATGCTGTTACATTTCTTATGTATCAACTTTATTGGAAGTATACGTTTTTGTTTTGTTTGTTTGTCTGTGATTGTCGAAAACAAGCTCACTTTGTGTTCCCCACTAACGCTCAGTACGTTCAAGAACGGCATTAGTACCACTGTTTAAGACACTTCATCCCAACAATGGTTTGAGATCGTATACTCAGTTCGACGAAACTGTGCGCTTGGCAATGCACTATGACATCTCGTTTGACAAAACGATCCAAAATGTTGTCAATCTTCTTCAAGCTCACACATCAGCCTGTGTCGACACCGAGAAGGTGAAAAAGTTGGTATTTTTGACACGTCAGTTGGAACTTTTATTACAGAAGCAGTTTTCCATGAATGATTGTTTTTCTTTTCAATCATACCCTAAGTGTAATTATGAACAGCTCAGAGACTTTTTGGTGCTGCCATGCAAACACAAGCTGCAGTACATCTCTTCATCTATTGACAAGGACCAGGTTCTGAGGGAAACATTTGACAAAGTTCAGACACTGCAGCTGAAGAATGCGTTTCTCTTGGTAGATGAAGTACAGATTGAACCAACTGTTCAATTTTTTGGTGGGGTGCTGAGTGGCATGGCAGAGAACAACCGAGACTGCAGGGCCACTTCTATGCTGTGTGTCATGATGAAGTCGCTGCACAAAGGACCTAGTCTGATGATTTCAGTGGAATTGACATTGACTGTCCCAAGATGTTCCATCGTCTGGCAAATGTTCTATTGAATGGACTCCATAACCTAGAGAAAGTCCAGCAGAAGAAGGCAGTCCTTCTTCAGACCTCTGTAAAGAAAGCCCGGTTGGCTGACTAATCGCTGCAGTTTGGTAGGTTTTTGCTTCTATGTCTGTTTGTTTATATGCGTGAATGTTTGTATGTTTTGTTGTTTGTATTGGAAAAGGTTTAACTATAATCAATTTGTAAAATCTAAAACTTCAGCAACTCGGATTTCTATAAAGTGGCACTAAGCTCATACAATAATACATGTTAAGTCCTGTTAAAATTGGTATTTCAAAACGTAAGAGTGCTTTAAACCATTAAAATTCACTGTAAAACCTTATTATCTATTCTATTGCTTGAAAGAATAATTTTTGATCAATTTGTCCGATAGAAAATGTTATGTTACTAAGAATGCAATGGCCTCCGCTAGCGTAGTCAGCTATATGGCGGTGCACGTCCTGTTTATAGTAGTCCTTGGTGTACACTCATATCTTGGATTCAACGAGCTCCGCTGAACAGATTTCGGAAACAAGAGAAAAAATCGACGTCCACACCAGACATTTACAAACATATACATATAATACAGCGTACAACAACATAACTTCCTTTCTTTCAAAGCAAAACACAGAGAAAAGAAGAAGTTATGTTTCCGATCCTGTATAAACATATTTACAGTGTACGCTACAGGTGTTTTGCACTGTCAGACTGGATAGTGTGCTTGCTTAAATGTACAGGACTCTATTATTTCTGATCGTTTTGTAACGTAATTGTTGATATTGACCACTATCGAGTCTCCTTCTAGCCCGTTGAATTGAAATATGAGTGTACTCTTTCTACTCTAACTTAGCTGCAATTCTTCAATAGCAAATGCATCAGAAAAAGGCCTTCACACAAAAGAACAACCTCAAAAAAACTATACTATAGCTAGAGTATATTATACGATCACGCTTCATGAGGCGAACAAGCCCGTTTCAAGCTGATCACTTCGATTCAATCGAGGTACGGCCTGAAAACACTCAGAAATGTTCGCTTCACGTGTAGACACCTTTGATCGTAGACAACTGCAAAACTTGTTTCAGTAATTGTCAAACCTGGCATTTTAGAAATCGCAAATAACGGATTACAGGGAATATGAAAATTTGTATCTCAGAAATTGTAACTCGTGCATGAATTGAAAATTCAAGATACTCTACAAGAATTTATCTTACTTGTTCCGGACTGCAAATAATACGAAAAATTACAAATTACTATAGATTCAACGTTCCGACTACGAGTGCTAATAGGTGGCTCAAAACCATCCTTCATGAATAATAAAGAAAAAACTTGCCTTAGCGCCACTAAGCATATCAGAGACTTGACCGATGATGAGGCAGATCTTTCACACGACGCTTAAAAAACGTCAATTTACAGTCAATAATCTAGGCCAGAGATCATATTCAACGAGCCTGTCGTACACATCTCAGAGTACGTCTGGTACGCAATCACTTTCTCAACATGTCGATCATTTAGTCTCTCCATAAGTCCACACAACTATCATGGCACTACGGAACAAGAACACTTTTTTATGGAATGGGTTCGTCTGACCAGACACAATTGACTTGACAATTATACCCACTTTCCTGGACAATGAGATGTACGCCAGCTCGTACAAGTCGTTGCAAGCGGACTGAAATAAACTACTAGTGCTTATGAACATTATAATCGAGATAACAAACTTGTTGGCGTGTGAATATTATTTAACGACTTACCTGAACCTGCTGGTACTTCTGAATAGCGCGGGTCGACTGCTCGACAGTAAAACCCATTTCTGTGAGTCGATCACTCTGCACGTTGCTGATCTCTTCCTGCGCCTCCTGACACGCAGGATCCAGCTGTAGCACACGGGAAAATGCCTCCTCCGCCTCCGTCAAAAGCTGCAAAGAAAATGAAACGAATTTCCTCAACTTTTGATTAATTCTTAAACTTTCTAAATTATGTGCAGGTTGTGACAAGGTTAGATGTCTTGCTCCATTTAATTTCATTTTCAATTTTTTATATTTAATTGTTTTCTTCTATTTATCTTCCTACGAAAGCGGCACGACTTTGAAAGCGTATTTACTCATTACCGAACAGTAAAAGAGGTAGTAATTCTACCCGCAAAACGGGAAAACTAAGAGCTTAAATTAGTAAAAGAGTAACGATAAATGAAATCTCCAAATGAAAATGGGCTGATTCCTATATCATCCGTAAAACTAGAGAACATTTCAAGTAGCACAAACAACGAGCAAAACGATGCCCACTTTAGCAGATGGGTTTCTCAAAGCCCATTTAATTCATGGAGTAGAATCAAAGATAAAAAGTGAACGACATTGGCAGTGCACTTTATATAAAAGTATACGTCTGTAGTACATAACACAACAGGGTTTCCTATCATGCCAGTCTCTGACACCCACCAAGCAGAAAACGTCGTTGTAACAGAACCTGCTTTGCTGGGATACTATTTGGTTTTTCTGAATGTACCCGTACCACATTTAATGTCTACATGTACTTAGAACCTGAACATATCTATGACACGGTGTCCGCCAACGTCTACAGCAAATTAACGATAGTGGATTTATTTGCTAAAATATAGTTTAGATCCTAAATTTATCACAGAAAAATTCGTCAAAATCGAAGCAGAAAAAGAAAGATACAGCTTTCCCAGTTACAAAACTAGACCCATAGAAGTCTTCTGCAATAAATGTTGATTCTGTAGTGAGATGTTAGAATAGTAACGTCATTTCCTCAGATCACATTATTGAGAACAAGTACCATCAGCATCCCGACTGCACAACATGCTGAGCGCGAATGTTTAAAAGAATAAGGGCTGAATTACTCATCACACTAATTCAGCTTTCACACATCCTACTTAAAAATTTTCAAACGTGTTTATACATAATGAAACTACTACGTGTTCTCTAACCTTATAGGTCTCAAAATTAGAGAAGGAAAACATCACGCGACTTCAGAAATTACAGAAATTCAGGATCATTTTTATTCATTTTTGTGCATAGTATCAAGAGTTTTGGTAGCAAACATGAATATACGTTTGAAGCAACCTAGTACCTGCGCAGCAAATCAATGTATGTACACTTCATTCCACAAACATTAGAACTGAACCGCTGCTTCAATCCCATCACAAATATTCGTTTCATATTTAGAAGCATACTGAAGGCTTTTAAATTACCAATTATGTACACTTATACTATCATGAGACGTTCCAGTCTCATTGCTGGCTAGAACGTCAGGGTTACTCGCATTATCTGTTCAATTTTGCTTTCTACTGCATGAACTTTTCACGCCCATTTTTATTACTAACATTACGAATAAAATTATTCATTCACTTTGTAAAGCTTTCTTCGTCCCATAAGCGCGTTCACAATTTTGAGCAAGGCGTTTTGAACATTCATATCTTGAGGCCTGTTTAAAACACTAATGACTTGAGGTAATAACGAGAAGTGATGTATTCATGTGTTTGGAATGTAGCAGAAAACCTCATTAGAAGATTTTTGACACGGACTCATAGTGCAGTAACTCCAAAACTTTAAAAACTATTGTTCCGCAGAAATAAAAACAAAAAATTGTTTACAGAAAGGTTTAGCTAAAATAAATCTACGATAAGAAAAATGACCAGAACAGTAGCAATAAGGATTAAAATGTAGACAACAATACTCACTCCGAGGCCGCACAAAGCTCGTCCTCTTCTAAAATGTCCTTTAGGCCAATCGGGAGACAATTGAATAGCTTTATCAGCGTCATTCAGCGCCCTGGAATGAAGAAGCAAAATTTCTACTAAATACATCATAACTTAAGGAATTGCAATCGTTGTCAGCAACAATTCATGGCATAATTTGAGCCGATCATTTTAAATTAACTCCTTTAATGTAGATGTTAAACCCATTCAGAACCCAATTAAAATGGAAAATACGTATCCTGAAATAAATGGCAAGAAAGAAGCAAAACCGCAATAGTTCTTTTTATAACACTTTCTAGGAGAAACATATACTTTTTCTTACCACAGTAAACAATAATTATGCCTTCATATTTCTTTTCTCGTAGGAAAAACCAACGCACAGTGACGCACCAAATCGAAAATTATGCTTACCCCAGTAAAAATTAACCTTCCTATTTCTAGAATTTGCTAATATAGCTGAAAACCACTGATTTTTCATATGCGAGTAATAATATCTATAGATAAGCACAATCAGAAGCGGAGTCTATATGACCTTTCATTTGCTCGGCTACGAGCATAATAAATTTCTGATCGAGAAATACAGTAAAAAATACTCGGGACTCAGTTGTAAGTGAGAAATAACGGCTAATGTACATTTAGCTCATAACTAACCAGCTTTGTGACATATACAACGAATTCTGTAAGATCGGAATGAAATTGACCAGCAAATGCATTTGGTTACAGCAACTAAATAATTGAAATTTTGTAATATTTAAATCACTTTTCCAAAATATTCACCATCACATTAGTTTTGTATTAGTAATTAATGAGTCTAGGCAACATTCCTTTAAGTCCAGCCAATGTTTTTCTGCGCATTGCAACCACACTCTCCCGTGTCCAGGAAGATATTTTGAAACAATCCATAAAAATATCATCAACGAAAAACCGTACAGTTTGAATCTTTCTAGTAATATTAGTAATACTGACTGACACAGTGCAAGCAGTTCATAACAGTAGGAGCTGTTTTAGCAATACTTGGTTATACAGTTCAAGTTCACTGGAGAAGGTTATTTAAATAATACTAAGTCCTACTCCCAGTTCAATAAGAAAGGTTTTGTTAGGAGTACTGACTTATCATATTGTTTAAGCTGTTCATAACAGTAGGAGCGGTTGCCAAGAAAGCGATGGTCGCTAGGGTCGAAGCAAGCAGCCTGCGTGAAGAGCTTGACAGCACGCTGGTGCAGCCCCTGCCCAGCAGCCTCGTTGCCCTGGACCGCCATGCTGCGCGCCTGCACCTGGCGGTTGCGCAGCACCTCAGGGTCAACTGAAACAAAAAAGTATTACAGCGAAACATATTCTACATAGTCAGCTGCAAAATAAGTTTTACACTTAAAAATATTGCATTACAAATAATAACTAATCGCTAGTTCGTTAGAGAAAAATCTAGGGGACAAATGCAAACACGGTGGAGCTTAGAAACATTAAAAACAAGACTCCATGACAGTTCCCGCTACTTAGAGTTTATGTCATGTAAATTTCATGTTACATTTGATGAAGTTGCTTGAGGATATTGAAAGTCGACATTGAATAATTTATCGAATGATAAAATACTAATAATTGTGTTATCGAGCATAAAAAGAAGATAGTTGTGGAGAATATGTTGAACTTGATTTCCATCACTTGAAACAACAGTTTTCAATAAAACTAGTACCACAATCGTAAACAGACATAAAACAATGAAAGATGCATGGAGATGAAAAACAGATAACAATGATTGTACGGTATTTTGCTGAACAGTTTGTGAAAGCAAATTAATGAAACAAATATTTAAAAGCTAAATCAAATCGAACAAAAGTTTTGCAACAGGTGCTGAGGTCGTCTGACGAGCACACCAATATACCTCAACCCACGAGGACGAGCACACCAATATACCTCAACTACGAGGACGAAAACACCAATATACCTCAACTACGAGGACGAACACACCAATATACCCAACTACGAGGACGAGCACACCAATACACCTCAACTACGAGGACGAGCACACCAAGAAAACCTCAACTACGAGGACGAGCACACCAATATACCTCAACTACGAGGACGAGCACACCAATATACCTCAACTACGAGGACGAGCACCTCATTATACCTCAACTAAGAAGACGAGAACACCAATATACCTCAGAGAATAGACACTCCATGCCTCCTGTTCCTCACAAGAGAAGACAAATCTACGCACAACTAGTTTTCAGAGGACAATACAAATCTAACCACATCTAGTTCTCCCTATTACCAAGGTCATCTTCACTTGTGCTAGTTATTAATAGTAAGGTTCAATTCTAAGCATAACTAGTTCTCACAATTAGCAAGGTTCAACTGTAAGCATGACTAGTTCTTACTATTAGGAAGATTATCTTCAGATGCAGCCTTCCTGCTAACAGTGGCACCGTTAGAGTTGAGTGGTGCCTTCACTCCCCTAGCAGACAAGTTGCCAGGCAACTCGTATGCTTCCTCGTCAGCATCCGAAGAACAGTCAGAATCCTCTCCACCTCTGGAATAATGCAAAAAATTAGGGAATCTCGGTAAGAGAATTGATATTTGTAATGTAAAGTGAGCAACCATAGGAGAAATCAATGGTCAATAATCATGCATGCATACATTCCACTGGCATAGAAAGGCACGAGTCATTTGCTTAGTCCATTAGGAATCACATTTCTGAAATAATTTTAACATGATATGTACAAACCTGTATCGAAGTTAGTGATCATTTACTTCTGATGTGTAGTTGACACTACACTACTGTTAATCTACTGAAATAAGAAAAGCAAAATACCAAAAAATAACTTTGAATTATACTCAGAATGTACTAGCAGTAATTTTTTGACATATTATAATCAAACCTACAGATTACATACATTAATTAAAGGCCACAAAGCAAATACCAAACATTCGTTTAGTTCAATTAAAAATAGTTGTACTCGAAAAACTCACATTTTTCCATTATTAGTAATGAATTTATTTTCACTTTTATCATTTGTTTTCTTTTTTTCCTTCCTGCGTTTCTTCTTTTCCTTCTTCTTGTCTGCCTTGCGCTGCAGCGCCAGCAACGCAGACATATTGGCGGCATCATCATTGGCACGGTGACGGGGTCCACCACTGGGAACTGCAGTGGTACACAGGGTCATGTGTGAGACAAGGCAGTGGTACACAGGGTCACGTGTGAGACACAAAGCAGTGGTGGTACACAGGGTCACGTGTGACACAAAGCAGTGGTGGTACACAGGGTCACGTGTGACACAAAGCAGTGGTGGTACACAGGGTCACGTGTGAGACACAAGGCAGTGGTACACAGGGTCACGTGTGAGACACAAGGCAGTGGTGGTACACAGGGTCATGTGTGAGACACAAGGCAGTGGTACACAGGGTCACGTGTGAGACACAAAGCAGTGGTGGTACACAGGGTCACGTGTGAGACACAAGGCAGTGGTACACAGGGTCACGTGTGAGACACAAGGCAGGTTTTAACTTGGAGAGATAACTTCACAAGATGTGCTAAGTTCATGAGATGGTGAGACATGGATTACTAGCAATGAAATGACTTATGGGTTGATGAGATACCAATTTGAAATTGTCTAGACACAGACAAAAACTATGAAATCTCTATATTTGAATACAAAACTGATACGCAAAATTTGTTCTCTAATTTTATTTAATGTAAATAAGCAAAACGGTAGAGGTAGCAGCAGGTATATATACTCACCATTGTTCGGCTGGTCTCTCTTATGAGGAGGCAGCAATTGATTATAAGCTTGGACGACCCTTTCTAATTTCTGCAAGACAATACAATATGAATTAGGCAAACAATCACCACAAATTGAAGTGCTTCATTAAAAATCCTGCTCATATAAACGGTTAGATAAGCCCACAACAGAGATATTACACAATCCTACAATAGACTATATATTAGACAATACATAGACAATCCCACTAGAATTGCCAATATCAGGTTGTAACAGGAGTTTGTTCATTTTTTTGATTTGAAATAAAGTGAAAATCCTGTCAAAAATATATTTATTTAGTCTTCAACATAGTCACCATTTTTATTAATTACATCTTCCCATCTTGCCATAAGCTTTCCGATTCCCTCTTCATAGAATTTAGCCAGTTTGGATTCAAAAAAAGAAACTAGCTTCATTTCGACCTTTTCTCTTGAGGTAAGCCTTTGTCCCATTAAATGATTCCGTAAGCTCCTGAAAAGATAAAAATCGGTTGGAGCAAGATAGGGAGAATATGGTGGATGATGCATGACTTCCCAGCCAAATTCTTCAATGAGATTTTTGGTTGCTCTCGAAGTGTGGGGTCTTCATCATCAATCAATGAAGGCCGTTTTTCCTGTAAAACTGCTTTTAAACGAGTTAGCTGCTGACAGTAAACTTCAGATGTTATTGTTTGATTGTCACCCATTAGTTCATAATAAACGATTCCCTTCAAATCCCACCATACAAACAAAAGAATTTTTTTAGGGTGCAGTCCACTTCTCGCCTGTGGAATCGGCTTTGAACCACGACTTAGCCGCTGTCTGCGCTTAACATTGTTGTAAAGGATCCACTTCTCGTCGCCAGTTATGATTCGGTTTAAAAAAGGTGCCTAAAGTTCACAAGAACGCAGTGAAACACAACAGGTCACACGCTGTTACCTGTTGATTTCTGACAAATCGTGTGGAACAAAAGTTTTGCATTTCCAGCACTACATTTCCCAGCCTTTGAGACTTTGCCAAGTCTTAGTTTCCCGATATATGGTCATATGGCTTACATTAAAGGTTTTGCTCAGTTCTCTAGTAGTGCAGGTTGGATTTTCATCAATGGCAGCTTGCAATTGCTCAGAATTGAGTTGCTTTGAGCATCCTGCTCTCCGTTGGTCTTTTAGACTGAAGTCATCCTTTTTGAAACGTGAAAACCATCTTCTGCAAGTCTTTTCATTCACAACATCATTTCCATAAGTGTCTTTGAGTGTTTTTGCTGCTGAGCTTGCCGTATTGCCTTTATGAAATTCAAACAGTAAAATATGCCTGATATGCTCTTTACCTGGAGTGTACATTAGGGCTAAAAATAGTTATTAATAACGATAATTATCACACAATCTAAAAGAAGAAATAATATTTTAATAATTACCATAGATAAGCACACAACATTAACAAGCTAAATTGAAGTAATTGTGCTCTAAACATATAGCTCAAAAATTGGACAGAACTCCTGTTACAACCTATAATACATACCAATTATAGATGCACGGGGTACTAATGTTGCCAAATAGCTGTATTACAGATACTCATGGTCATTATATAACAATTATAGTTGAAAATACCAAGGAAACTTAAAATAACCACACACCAGTTATCCCAAGATGTTAGTTCCCTATCTTGATCCACTCACAACTCCAAGATTTGGTAATGACAGGAGACTTGACTAGCAACCCAAGAATGGAACAAACAGTTCATTCCTGTAGCTATATTCTATTCTAATGAAGTAAATCTCTAAAATCAAATGCATCAGAGCACAAAATCACTGAATTGGACATGGATCCAACCACTTTTCAAATCTTCATTTATTGAGTAATTAATAAATGTAGCAATATAAGTCTCATGCTGGAATTTGAAACAAATACCAAGAAAAAACTATCTGTTACTTATCAGCATCAGGCATTTAATGTAGGTTTTAAATTAAGATCAGCAGAACTAGCATGTAGTCTGCATTTTATAATTTTGCTCCATATTGGTTTTGTAACCAATTGTTAGAAAATGTTTAGCCTTGTAATTTATTTGATATATTTATTGCAATTATCTGTTGTTTCAATAAACATTTTTGAACTACAAACAAGTTTCTCACATTACAGATCTAATAAAATGCAAAACACATAATTAGCAACATTAATTTACATTAAAATATAAACTACCAATACCTACATCTACAACGGCTCAAGCCCCTGAGACAGACCAAACAGAAGACCAATTCATTTCTACTCACAAGAAGTAGAGAAAACTTGGTCAGTGTCTTCATAACAAAAGGATAGCTTACAGTGACTGCTGTGTGGCCCTAAGAAATGAGTTCACATTTCAACATTTCTTTATTGCATTATATAAGTAAGCTTCAATTCTATACAAAATTAACCAGCTACTGTGAATATGAACTAAATCTAAAAAAAACAGCTGCACATATAATATTTCACTACAGTAGGTTGGTAGTAAGATTTTGCATATTTACAATTAAATGGATACACATGCTTAATTTGAAGTATTTTCCACAATTCATCGGAGGGCTCATGTATGCTTGTGTACAAATGATTCAATATTGTGTTCAGTAATTAAGATGAAACAAAAATAACAGGTTTGATTGCTATCCGATTAGTGGTTAGATAATGAAAAATGAGCCAAGTAAGAACAGAATATTTAGTACATTTTTACTACACAATAGATAAAATTTAAACCTGCAAGATTATTCACAGTAGAAGCTCGAGATATGAACAGCTTTATAAACGAGAAATTTAAGATATGAGGAAAGTATGAGCAAAAAATTCTGCTCCAAATACGATCATTGGCTCACGTAACGAGCCACAAGTTCAGCTGTGGGTATACATGACGCATGTTTCCCGATCCACCTCGACCCGGATTCACCCCTTGTGAATCAGTGTCTCTAGTAACGTGAAGATCTACGCGTTTGTACGCTAGTGATTTTTTTTTTGCATTTAACGTGAAGTTTGTTCTATATACGAGAAATTCGCTATATGAGATCAGTGCTAGAGCGAATTAAATTCGTATCTCGAAGTTCCATTGCATTTGAGAACGAAAGGTCCATTTTTACAAGGAATATCAGCAAAACGTAATTTTTTTAATAACATAGAAACTATATCAGTGATAAAACAGGTACATCACCAACATAATTCGGTGTGTGAGCTAAACAAGGCATCAAGGAAGAACTCACTTTAACATCCTCAGTAGCTCGACTAGACGCTAATTTGGAGCTTAAAGTTCGATAACGTGAGGTGATGGCATCCTTGTCAACACCTGATCCAAAGAAAATCATTAGTACAAAAAAGTCAAATGTTATTAGTACACTCAATTTAGCTTTACTTCAATAATTTACATAATTCATCACCAACTTAGGTTCCAAGTAACAGTATGGTTTATCAAAATGAAATATAATTCACTGATACATAGTACACAACATGAAATGTGCCTAGTAAATATTAACACTGAAGTAAACTATATTATGGACTGCAATTATTCTTGATGCTGAGGTTCACAAAAATGAAAGGAATTTTCAATCAATTTATGAAGAACAATTCAAGCTTAATAGATGTTATACATTCTATTTCTATGTAAAAAACATACAACATTTAAGGGGCAGACTTTTCATTTTGTACTAGCACAACATTAAAACAATACACCCACACTTAATTGTATTTATCTACATGACTTTTACAGAAATGTATAAATATTTACAATAATGAAATATTAACACGTTGACTCCGATTGCCTGATTGGTGTAAAACTTCACTTTGTATGCATAGTCACTAGAAGGATCTGAAAAAATTACAGAACCTAACCTCAGTGGTACACATTCGTACCACTTCAGAGTCAACGTGTTAATCACAGAAATCTTTCAAAACCAATTACTGATTAACCAACTTAATGACATTCCCTATAAATCCAAATTATGCTTTGAGCAATGTAGAACATATATCTTGCAACAATAATACATCACTTATAGATATCAAAAATAATGTTTCCTTCACAGCGTTCAGCCTGACGCAGATAAGGGAATAAGACTTGACCAGTTAACTATGCTAAGACAGCACAGCACAAACCAAGTCAAATATTCTAAAACATGACTTTAAAAATGACCAAAAAATCTGATGTTGAATTCTAGATTATTCATTTTCTTAACTAAAACTAGGACTAGAAAAACAAAAAGTGCAGAAGGTTTAATAAATTTGACAACTGTACAATACCTGTATAGCCACATCATTGCTGAACAAAGTCAAGTTTAAACATGAGTGAAGGCTTCAGTACTATATGTATATGGAATGCTTGGCATGTGTTACAAAATATGTTCCAAAAGAAATCACTTTTTTTAATTTTAGGTCAATAATTTGATAAATTTGAAAAGGATGCCAGGAATATTGTAGAGAGGAAGACAAAAAAATATATCAGATTTGAGGAGCTAGTCTAGGGGCAACTTCCCTACACTCTAGAGTAGCATTTCTAAAATGGGTCCGTACCACCCTCCTGGGAGTGTTGAGGAAATGCAAGGGGGCAGTAGGAGGGTACGCCTTGAAGGGAGGGCATATATTACTGTATAATACACAGTAATATAATCATTAAGGGGGTGGGGGAAAATCAAATACTATCCTAAGGGAGTGGTGATTGAAAAAACTTCAAAAAAACACTGCTCTAGAGTTGGTTATTCTTAACCTACAACAAATATGAAAATTACACAAACCATACTCAACAATATACAAGATCTGAAAATCAAGGCTAAAATAAACTTCACAATGCTCCAAAAATCAGTATTCTTAACCTATGACCCCTGAGTTGTATTGGGCCTTCCATTCAAATTTCATGCCTAGGAAAATATATTTTAGGATGACAATTTCAATTTTAGATATATGTACCCTATTCCACAATCCAAATTCTGGTGAATAAGCTAGCACTCTAGATTTCATTTTATCATAAAACACTTATGGAAATATAAATGCATACATCAAATTATCTACATAATTTGAAGGAATTGTTACTTCAACACATTTCCCATGGTGAGACCACTGTGTTTTTATTTGCCATGATCTCCTTTGAGAAAAAAATACTTTGTAGGGATTGTTTCAAGTAATACAGCATTGGTATTAGAAGGTTAAATTATTGAATTACTAACAAAATCTCACTGCAAAAAACATCTTTAACAGTTTAGTTAAGAATATACATAGATGGTAGAATATATTGCAAATTTCAACACACATGTATGATAGTGAAGTAAAAGACAGAGGAGTACTCTTACCTAAAGGGAGGTCTAATATTCTGAAAGCTTCTTTATCAGATATTGCCATAATTGTAAAATAATTTCAGCACTTTCACACTGAACTAGGAAACGCCTATTAGCTGCGCAAGCTCTGGTCCGCAGTGGAAAAGTATACCTGCAAAACAAGAGATAGAATGCTAAAAAAATATAGAATAATAAGCAACATCTTTTGAAATCAAACCCATCTGTTCTTCAAATTTATAATACAAAAATTAAGAGATGGACTACTAACACCACCAGAGATTTTGTCTTAATATGGAAAGAAGAAATACTTCAACAATTTGTGCAGATTATACATACCATAATGCATACATAACATATATACCAAAACCCTTGTGCATAGCAATGAACAAAACTTGCCAGAGCATTATTATTATGCTCAGTGCATTATTATTTTGCTTGCTACCTCACATTCCTCATAATGCTTGAAGCTTTCAACAACTGAACATTGTAAAAAAGCCAATATACTCGGTGAATACAGATTAGCAAGGGCAAAATATGAAACCCTTATGAAAGACCAGATTTTAAAAGAATAACAACTAAATAATAGAATGATCAATAGTACACTTCTCACTGATGAATGAAAATGGCTTAACACAGCAACTTATAATTCACTCTGTGACTAACAATAATAGAGCAGGCCTCATCATCTATAATTTTTAGAGTAAAACAAATAAAATCAACAAGAAAATTTTATAACTTTTGGAAACAATTCAAGATAAATGAATGAATGAACTGGACACAAAATGAGCAGTATAATCAGCTCAAGCAAATTAGATCACAGCATGTCATGTTTCTAGTTTTCTTAGTTAGTCTGAAATTTGTAAAGATGCTTGCCTTCAATAATTGTTTGCTACATTCTACTGGCCAGTATACAGCTGAAGTTCAACATAGTTTTGCACATAAACTTCAGACAAGAGATGCTCTGGCACTGCATCTGAAAGCTCAGTAGTTTAAGAGTAGTATGCTGTAAACATTAAGCTCTCTTGCAGCTTTATTTCTACTGTAAAATACTCATTTTGATAACAAGTAAAAAAAATAAGCTTGAGTTTATTAGTGAGTATTCTACAATTTTTCACCTAATTATTTCTTTAACAGCAAAATTGAAAAGACAATGCAACTTACAGAAAACATCAGACAGTAAAACTTTCATTATGGATGCTGCAACTAACTGAATAAGGTATGAAGAGCTTGAATTATACAAAAGTGAAAACATCCAAACTAACAGTTCACAAAATATTGATAACTTTTATATCACAGGTAAGAAAATTAAAAATCCTTTTCTGATAGATGCCTGCAAATTTTTAATAGCTTTAGGGCTTTGTGTGCACCCACTTTATCTTGCACATTGATCCAAACAGAACTAAATGTTGACAAAATACTTCAACTGAACAGAAACTTGCTCGGCACGTGTGAAGCTTGGTGATGAATGTGCTGAACCTGTAGCAAACTGTACCTTTGCTTGCTTTACTTTTTTGTTGTTGTTAGTATGTACCATTTTGTGGTGTCATGGAAGATATAAGTGAATCACTAAACTTATAAGGAGGAAACATCATGGTTAATGAGACCTCCCAAATATATTAATGATACCTATGAAAAATAATAGATTTTTCATGAAGCCACCCTTTAGTTGCATTTTCATCTTTTGCATTCCTCATATACTCTTCGCTACTTACCATCATCAACCTTCCAATATAAAAATGTTCTGAAATTCTTTGAATTTATAAACAACTAAAACAAATGAATGTTATATCAATACAAATTGGAAAAGTTTTTAGTAATTAAATAATAGGCAATTCTCTCAAAGATTTTTGATACTGTCTTTATGTAATGCAAACCTTGAAGTGCATGGCTATCCAAGCTTCACAGTAATAAATAATTGATGCATATATTACATCAGAGAATAAAAATGACAAACAATTAAAACAACCAGGCTACTACAAACAGATGGGTTATTCCTTTTCCAAACCCTTAAAAAAAGCATATATTTTATTGCTGGATATTACTGACATGCGTAGTGTTACCCATGTGTAACATACACATGGAATGATACATAATTGACCAACTATGTTGATCAGTTGATTGTAACTTGACTCTTACTGCAAATTTTGAAGGGCCTGTAGTTGAGGAATTTAATTCTCTTTAAAAGACACACACACACAACAGTATGACATTCCAAAATTTGTATCCCATTTGCTAGGGTCATCTGAGATAATTGGAGGGCCACCTTGAGTCAAATCAGTCAAATGAGAGCATCACTGGGAGAGCCAGCTTATCATAGACACTCATGCTTGCCAGGTAGTCACACTCTGATACAGGTGAGAAAGAGAAAAGAATTAAATCCTGAAATGTTCTAGGTTTAATAAGCTCAAATAGTTTACTTTGTCATACTCCTTTTCAATATCCAGAAATGCCAGATACATCTCTTGATTCTCTCATTTTTTCAAAAATTTCACTTAGCTATACATAACACATTCATACCATAGTTTATATTACACATGTATTAATTAACACAAAATTAATCATCTCATTTTGCTCTTGTAGTACAGGTGATCCTGATGTGAAAGAAAAAACCTCAGCAACAGTAGCAATGTATGACTGGCTTTTCAAAATACATAGTTAACATGTTAAACTCATAATAATACAAGTGTACATACATAAGGAGTTTCTATTTTCTAGTATCAGAGCCAGTAATGAAGAATTTTGCTTTTTGAATTTACCAGAACAAAACAATAGGAAAAAATTCTGGTTAATAAATATGAGTCACCGTGGTGTTGACCTTTATGAACTTCATTAAAATCAAAACCTTACCAATTACAAGTTTATTCCAGAAAATGAGTGAAGAAGTTAAAATTGCATTTGTATTTTTTACACCTTAGATTGATGTAGGATACATTACATTAAATTTCCACTAAAAATGTTGAATAATTAAACAATATATTAACAATGATGGTTACAATTACAACGTGAAAAACTCGTACATGCTGAAGCAATTTCCACTTTCTGAAAACTGTTTAGTTATTTTACACAAAAGATCTGCCTTGATCTCACTTTTAACGAGTGGCTAGGCTATTATAAAATTAATCTTGTTGCTTCTTCAAAGTTACTTCTTGATCTCCGATAATTAAGTTTTAAACGAGATATGCCGAAAGTTATATACGAAAAAAATTGCATAAGTTGTAAACCCGGGAATTATTATCAATTACAATTATGAATAATATTCGATAAATATATAAAATTCAGGTTATTCATCAACTTCATACACTTTTAAAAAATTGTGAGGCAAAATGTTACAATTTAGTTTCACATTAAATTCAGCCGTGAGGGCACAGCCCATCCTGAACACACGCAAACATTAGGCCGATGGATATGTCCAGGTTCTTATTCTCTTCGTGAATTGTTAGAACGAAGGTGAACGAGTTCATGAAAATTACGTAGATGATTGGAGATTATGTTAAATGCTTAAAAGTTCTTATTCATACATCATCTTTTTCAGAATTTTGTAACAAAATTTCCTCAGCATAATAACATCGAATGCTTCCAAAGTAAAAACTGTTTTCCAGTCACTTGACAATTCAGAATATTATTTTATGGACATTACTGCGCAAAACATTTAATTCTTCTCCAAAAATTAAACAGTAAAATCTATCAACTTTGCAAACTTTAACTGCAAAAATAAAATAATTATTTTATGAAATACTCAGCAGATGACACATATATATGAATTCTGCAACAAGTTCCTTGACCTGTGAAATAATGTGCAATAGCTGATTATGCAGTCGGTCAGCGATATTTTCATGGTAATTTAACATACTCTCATTTGAATTTCATTTCCACTCCTTAAAAAGACATTTCAATCAGACAAACTAATTATATGGTGAAGTGATAAAGTCTACGACACATAAATCGTATGCAGTGGATGACATGACAAGATTTGTGCCATCATACAATTTATATGTATAAGTGTATTATTTTCCTATAAATCAATATGTCTTTCATAATAAGTCGTAGCAGAAAAACCTACCTCAGAAATTTCTAATGCTCAAAAACATTTTTAAAACGCTGTTTCGTTCATTAAAATTCCACATGTTATATTAGAATTCGTATTAGTGTAACCATTTTATATATATATATATATATATATATATATATATATATATATATATATATATATATATATATATATATATATATATATATATATATATATATATATATATAAAATGGCACCACTAGATTTCAATAATATGACATAAATGGTAAATTTTTAGCAATTGTTTTATATTTAAAAAATTAAAATTGTACATTTTGAACATTGAGAACATTTTACCGTAAAAAAATGAGAATGTCACTGTCGACATTGTGCGCATTTTGACCAGCGGGAAAATCTCGACACCGATCTGAACACCGAACTTGACCCGAACTTAAAAATCTTGAGATTTCCAGAAAAAATCTTGAAA
>VCRD01005180.1:4489-20998 GCA_006783055.1 Trinorchestia longiramus
ACGGAAAGGTTGGTAGTTACCGATGAGGCATCATTTTCTATGAACGGAAGAGTGAATACTCAAAATACTAGGTTTTGGAGCAATAATCCACCAGAAGGAAATGTATTCGAAAAAAGTGTAAGAAGAGAGAAGCTGTCAGTTTGGGCTGGTCTTTGTGGAAATGGAAATGTTATTGGACCCTTCGTCTATGATGAAAATCTGACAGGAGAAATTTATTTAGAAATGTTGAATGAATTGATCATTCCATCATTGGAACTTGCTTATCCCGATAATCAATTTCTACGCCTTTGGTTTCAACAGGACGGTGCTCCTGCCCATCGACGAATCATAGTTAAAGCCAGATTGCAAGAGGTTTTTGGGCAGCGGATTATTTCTCTTGGAAATGCAGTTGAATGGCCACCAAGAAGCCCAGACATAACCCCTTGTGATTTTTTTCTTTGGGGATATGTAAAGGAACGTGTTCTCAAAACAACACCTCCATTATTAATAATTTTTCGACAACGAATTGAAGGAGTGTTTCAAGAACTAAAAGAAAACGGTGAAATAATCCGCAAAATTCTTCGTTCAATGGTGGATAGAAGTAATACTTGCCTTGAGAGAAATGGAGGGCATGTCGAAGGATACTAAGTTACTTCATTTATTTAAACGGTATTTAAGGTAATGATGTGTTACTCTTTTAAATTTATGTTTGTTCGTTTTTTTGGAATGAACAAAATAAGAAAGAACACAAAAAATTCCTTTGAACAAATAGTTTTTCTACCTCTTTCAGTAAATCGATCAGTGTGAAGTGGTTATTCAACTAATTTTTAAAAACTATACTTATTAGAAAAGAAAAGAAAATTTACTACATTGTGAAAAAAGAAAACTAAAATATGTTAATTTAAAGCGGAGATATAATCAATTAAAAAGTCGGGGATATTTTTGTGGGACACCCTGTATAAGAAGAGCATCTGATTCACTGCAAGAGAAGCTCCTCAGTTTGCTCACTTATGAGGCCACACTGATTGTGATAAAAGAAAGGTTGACTTGAATGTGTTTTAAGGTCATAAGATCTCTGATAATACAAGTTAATTTTATGGAAAAGATCTACTCTGCAATTAGTCAATATTCCAGCTTCCTGTATTTTAATTGCCTTGTATAACATTCGAATTCTGTAGCACACCGAGATAAATTGTTACGCACGATCTCTTCAGAACTTCTCCCCCCCAAATAGGTAATTGCCCAAAAGAGGGAAACAGAGTAACATTATTACATGTTTCTTCTCTTCAAGCCTAATTCTTTCCATTAATGCAGGAGTGTTCAGGAAACTAGGATCCACAAGCACGACGCCAGCACGCAGGAGGCAGCACGGAGTTATGCCTCACCATAAAGCACGGTAATCTGTTATGGTCCAGCAAAGAACAAGTTCTCTGGAGATCCCCATGTTAAGTCGAGCAAAATTCAGAGGCCAATCTTCGAAGCTAAATCTCAGCAAAGTTGAGCTCTAAATTTACCTGATGTGCGGCAGTTGCAACTAGCGAAAGCAACTCGAAGGAGGCTGAGGCTGAGGAGGCTTAGGAGGCTGAGACAAAGGAGGCTGAGGTCGAAGAGGCTGAAGGGATTTTAGATTCAATGAGCTTCTTGCTCACCTGTAGATCGCCAGGTGAATTATTTACGCTCGAAGTTTTTGAAAAATTCGAAAACTTGCGAGTGAAGGCTCTTAGCAGTTGCATTACACACCAGTGTGGAGTCACAGAACATGCATGACAAGGGGGTTATAAAACATGCATAACACGGAGGTCATAGAACATGCATAGCACGGGAGAGTTATAGAACATGCGTAACACGGGAGAGTTATAGAACATGCATAACACGGGAGAGTTATAGAACATACACAATACGGAGTAGTTATAGAACATGCATAACACGGGGGTTATAGAACATGCATAACACAGGGGTTATAGAACATGCATAACACAGGGGTTATAGTACATGCATAACACGGGGGAGTCACAGGAGATATACAACACAAACTAGGATATGGAAACTCCACGGTGTTCTCAGTAGTAAATAATTTGTTCATTATTGTAACTGTGAACTACAGCCATCAGACAATCTGCGAGCGCAGAAACTATTTGAAGGTCGAAATTAATTGAAAAGTTTGAAGACTTATGAGTTTGAATGCCTCGACGGCTACACAAAAAACTGGAATACATAAATGTTGACTCTAACGAGCACTGAGGATTTGTTGTGTGGCTCGGAGGAAGACTTAGAGTTGGGGTGTGTGAAATAGAGGCTTATCTCGATAATTAATTGCTTGGTGAGAGGGTGTACTTTCTGCTCTGTTTTTGTCAGGAGAATTGCAAGAAGTAGACATGACATGGAAGTAGACATGATATGGAAGTTGGTATGATATGGAAGTAGATATGGCATCAAAGTCAATATGACATGGAACTAGACATGACATGGAAATAGACATGACATGGAAATAGACATAACATGGAACTAGACATGACATGGAAATAGACATGATATGGAAATAGACATAACATGGAACTAGACATGACATGGAACTAGACATGACATGGAAATAGACATGACATGGAAATAGACATAACATGGAACTAGACATGACATGGAAATAGACATGATATGGGAAATGAAAGTATGTAGAGATAATATGGTCAAGGGACGTAGACATAAAATAAGAATAAAGACAAATATGATAAAATATACTTTGGTGAATATAGCATTCACACTAACAGATTCTTATGCTTTTAAACATCGGAGGGTAACTTTGATTGCCGAAGAAATTTTTAAATTTTAATATGCGGCTTTTTATTAGTGGCAAGGGATGAAAAAGTTTCAGCATTTGCAGCTTTAAGAAATATAACCACGAACTGGGAAACTTTCTATCTGTGTAAAACATCACGTTTTCAGGTTATTCAATATAGTGTAGAGGATGACCAAAAAATGTGACGGTTTTTGAATGGTTATAACGCATTAACTATTGTGAGTGGAAGCATAAATCAAAATCCAACTGAAAGAAAAGATTTTTAGGTTTTATCCAGTACCAGTAGCAAATTGTTCTACGTTTCTTTTTACCTAATTCATTTATCAGGAACCCTTCATCATGGGACAGCTATCAATAGTATAGCGTATCTTAATTATGAAAGGAATAATAAAATATGGATCTGTTATCGCAGTGAAACCAGCTATTCAAAAATGCTCCTGGATTTACTGTTAGTGCGATTACAATCCAGAAAACTTTTCATAAATTGAAGCGAGGTGAAACCATCCAAAACATAAATGGTCATTCCGGTCGCAAAGAAAATGCAAGAACTCTTGAAAACATTTACGTTGTGACCGCATTGATTGAAAATGATGTCACAAACGGGGAAAAAATAGCTGCAGTGGCAAGTATAAAAAGAAAACTAATAAGGAAAATGTTTAAGAAAGATTTATATTTATTTCCATATAAATTACACTAACTTCAGAAGCTTTTCGTGAAGATAAAATACTAGGTATCTCAAAAAATGTATACCTTTTTAAAAGAATGTAGTTTGAATACTGCTGGTACTAAGAGGCTGAAATAGGTCTCATTCGAATGAGCAAGATCTCAAATTTGATTTTGTATCCAGAATACGTTGTTACTCATCTTATACATTTTTTAGGACACCCTGTATGAAGATTACGGTTTTGTGTAACAATTTATGAACTGTGTTTTGTATAACAGCTAAATGTTGGAAACATTTTCAGTGATAAATGCCACGTCTACCTTGAAAGCATGATTAACAAGCTAAATTCTTGGAATTGGTCGCATGAGAAACCAACTGACCACAGCAAGAAGCCATTACACTCGCAAAAGATTACTGTTTGGTGTGGACTAAGTGTACACAAGATTTATGGTGTATGCTTTTTTGAATGCGCTAAAACAGGAAAAGCTTTAACTATTTCAAGTAAAACGTATCGTGAAATGTTCGATGTCATACGTGCAAATGATTGTTTTCTAGATGAATGGTTCCAAGAAGATAGAGCGACTGCCCACACCTTTAAAGACTCAATGACTTGGCGCAGGCATCGATTCCCCAATAAATTAATGTCGTTTTCTTTTGGCTTTCCAGGGCCTGCTAGATCCCCCGACCTGTCACCTTCTGATTTTTTCTTGTGGGGCTTTGTTGAAGAAAAACTTTGTTGAGCCAAACCTTCCATAGCAGAACTAAAAGAGACTGTGTGACAAATTATTGCCTCCATAGATGTTACTACCTTCAGTGCTGTTTTTGTAAATTTCGTTCTCTGTATCAAAATATATATTCACTCTGAAGGTGGAGACCTACAGTGTAAAATGTAGACAAATAAAGCTTCATAAAATCTTTTTCGGATGGTTTTTGTTCCATCCTTTTACTTAAATAGTTAGTGAGTCATAGCCATTCGAAAACGAACACATTTTTTGCCGTCACTTTGTAAATACTTTTTTTAGTTAAAAATAACCAATAAATGAAGTAATCACAAATGCAGTACACATGAATGCAGCTGCTTCAAGTAATATAAATTAAAGTGGAAAATATTTTTGATCCATGGCAACATAAAACTTTTTATTCAAATTCTCTCCATCTGTCGGAGTGCCATAATATTTCGGGTTGTACATCATAACTAGTCATGAATTTTATTAAAACTTATTTTAAAGTCTACAGACTTAGCATCTAGTATTTAAATACCTTTTTATGTCAAGCTCCACTGAATCATCGATAAATGTACGGTAAATTGACACTTCCTGAATTTTGCATTGAATTCTCTATTTCTGAAGGAAACAGATTTAATCAAAAGTAAAAACTTATACCAGAATAAATAAAAGCTTTCAGATTAGAAAAAATCTTCTACTCATTTCGTGCAATATAGGCGCTCTATTTTTTATGCATTTCAAAATGATATTTATAACACTATTTCCTTCATGAATAAACCGCTGGAAAAACGACAATGTTGGAAAAATCGTGTTTTCATAGAACGAATTTTACAGAAATTAGCTCTGTACATCCCAATTCAACCTGTCACACTACTTTAGATGCCTATTTTTTCTCTAACCCGTTCTTCTAATTCAGATCATAGCCCTAGATTAATTCGTGATAACATTTCAGATTTTAACCTCTGATTAATTTGCGATAACATTCAAGATCATGACTCCATATTAATTCGTGCAAGCACTCCATATTATGACCTTAGATTAATACATGCTTACACTTCAAATTATGACCCCAGATTAACCCATACTGCCGGTCCAGATTTCAACCTCAGGTTAAACTGTTTTACCATTCCAGAAAACAGTTTCAGGTTAATCTGTGCAATCATTTCAGATTACAGTCGTATGGTAATTCGTGTTACCATTCCAGATTACAGTCCTAAGTTAATCCATTCTACCATTCCAGAGTTCAGCTCTTAGTTAATCCATTCTACCACTCCAGATTTTTCACCTTTGCTTAACGATTCACGAAACAAGACGAGTTCCCTGAACCAAACTTACAATCTCCGTGAAAGTAGAGGCAACTGGCTCACTCGACAGACAAGAAGTCAATATTGGGCAGGAAATAGAACGCTTCATCTCAAGTGGCTTCAACAGACAACAAACAGTCCAAAAGTCACAAGAGTCAACATGTGTAACTGTGGCAGTCTATTGATTTAGGTGGGCCTAAAAAAAGCTCTTCGATGGGATAGAAAGCACGACTATAGACCAAAAGCGGGCCTCGTAGGCCCGTAAGGCATCAAAGGCAGTCTTCAATAGACAGCCACTGATAGCTGCTGGGAAAAGACCGAGTTTTGACCTCTCGGTAAACACAGGCATCGATCAAAGCGGTTCTTCGCTGCCTGATGAAGCCACTCCAGCCCACGCCTCCGAGGACACTTATAGCAGCTGGTAGAGGACACTTATAGCAGCTGGTAGAGGACACTTATAGCAGCTGGTAGATGACACTTATAGCAGCTGGTAGAGGACACTTATAGCAGCTGGTAGAGGACACTTATAGCAGCTGGTAAAGGACACTTATAGCAGCTGGTAGAGGACACTTATAGCAGCTGGTAGAGGACACTTCTCTGCCAGCTGTTAGAGGACACTTCTTTGCCAGCTGTTAGAGGACACAGCTCTGCCAGCTGTTAGAGGACACTGCTCTGCCAGCTGTTAGAGGCCACAGCTCTGCCAGCTGTTAGAGGCCACAGCTCTGCCAGCTGTTAGAGGCCACAGCTCTGCCAGCTGTTAGTAAACAATCCTATTGATTATTTGTTGTCAATACCAAATTTATTCAAAACTTTTATATTTTATTCTATTTTTTATTCTATTCTTTTCTAATGAACGTCCAATCATGTTTGAGCAAGTTTATTAGTTAAACTGGATATTCCTATCAGTGATTGACTAATGACCATAGTGAAAGCTCTAATTATCCTTCACAATTTTTGTACCCTTACGTGATCACATTATTTTTAAGAAAATAGTTGAACTTGTTACTCCTGCCATTGATTGTTGCAAAATTGCATCGTGCTGCTCAAACATTACTAAATTAATTAATTTAGTTCTTCTTTTAACGTGATCGTTAATCAAAGATTTAACTTGAAATCTAAATTTACTTTAGACGCAAAAATATATCCACAAATTTTTGACCACAAGTTACGACTTTCATGCTGTTGAAAGTAAGTAGACTTTGTTATTTTTAGTTGTTGAAATCAAGTGTACTTAGTTATTTTTAGTTATTTTATCGTTGAGGTGGCATCAGTGCTTGGAGGAATACAAGAAAGACGACCAGGACGAGGAAATAGAGGGGAATGGGCGAGGGTAACCTATGCCGTCAGGGATAAGATGAGCTTATTGCGTTGGTAAAGAAAGGTCGTGTGGGAAAAAGGGCTGGTGAATATTACTTTCGTCAGCAGGGATGCCAGAGCGGCAATAGTGGCAATAAATGGCCGACAGATGTAAGGAAACGTTTACTAGTTCACATACATGACGCAATAACAGGCAGTGTAGGGAGGTATTCACTAGGTGACATGTATGACGCAATAACAGGCAATGTAGGAACGTGTTCACTAGGTGACATGTATGACGCAATAACAGGCAATGTAGGAACGTGTTCACTAGGTGACATGTATGACGCAATAACAGGCAATGTAGGAACGTGTTCACCAGGTGCCATGTATGACGCAATAACAGGCAATGTAGGAACGTGTTCACCAGGTGCCATGTAGCCACACTGCAGCAACAAATGAGGTGCTCGGGACAACACAATAAAGTCAAGGAGGGGTAGTCGCTAGATGGATGCACTAAAGTGCGTGCAGGAGGACGCACGGACTACAGGAAATTCGAGGAAAAACTCTTCCTTGTTGATGTGATTTAAAAACCTTGTTTACTCATGCTGTTGTTGTGTGTATGTGATCATTCATGCGGTAAGTAGTTCTAGCGCTATTCATGAGTGACGAGTAACAGGCAACACACACTGGTGAGTATGAGTACCGGTGAGTAAACTGAGAACACATGTACTTAGTGTTATAGGAGGAAAGCAGCGCGGCTTTAGGAGAAGTAACGACATCTGGTCTTGATGATTACTGAGAGGAAAGTATGGTATTTAACAGAGAAAAAGGAATTGTAGGATTTCGCGAAGATTTTAATAATTGTGAGAGTGGAGCATGAGGAGAAGTAGACAGGGAAGCCTGAGAAGAAGTTGATAGTGGAGTATAAGAAGAATTTGATAGAGTATGAGAAGTTGACAGTAGAGTATGAGAACTTGATAGTGCAGTATGAAAAAAATTTCACAGTGGAGTATGACAATTTGATGGAGGAGTATGAGGAGAAGTTGACAGTAGAGTATGAGAACTTGATAGTGGAGTATAAGAAGAAATTGAGAGTGGAGTATGAGAAGAAATTGAGAGTGGAGTATGAGAAGAAATTGAGAGTGGAGTATGAGAAGAGCGTTGACACTCAAACTAACAGACTGCACATTTTAAAATGCCGAGAAGATTTCTCATGCATGGTAGGTCATTTAGAGATATAGAAAAGGAATAAGGAACTTGTATCCAGTGTGTGGAAGTTGGAATGGAGTTGGAGTTTACGGTGCCCGCATTCAGTCCATGCAAAATATGTTTAATGAACGAGGAATGCTGCGTTGTGGTCAAGGCTTTGAGGTCCAGGAGCGGCTGACGGAGCACAAAGCTTAGCCTGGACAGTACTGAGAATATATCCTTGTCAAATAATTCAAAAGGAAATGGAATAATCTAGACCTATAGGTCGGGTATATCTGCGACTGAAATGCAATAATAGGTGAGTAGTAAAAGGATTAGTAATGGGTTTTAGACGTGAAAAACTATAAAATTTAGGTAAATTTAAATTTCAAACGAGCTGACTAATTTATTGAATATTATTCATATGATACAACTGTTTTCGGATATTTTGCATATTCTTATTGAATACACTCCCTTGTTTTACATGAATTTATGGTGCACAGCCCGAGAGTAAAGAGTTCTTGAGATTGATTCTTCCATGAATTATTGTTATGCTTATGATAGTTTCATAGTTAATTACAAAGAATTTTCCACCCTAGTTATTATTTTACTACACATTTCCTGTGAAAATTCCACGACTTAGATTTAACTAAAGATTTAGCGCAATTTTATGCATTCATTGATTGCATAAGATCAAAAGTATGAGCAAAATTGTGTTTTATATACTGATTTTGTAGTGAAGCACAAACCAGTGCACAGTCAAGAATACAACTGTTGTGTCTTCCAAATCATGAATTTGCCAGTAGAAGGTAAGTTCTCATTACATCTGTATTTTTCAGGTTGGGAAATCTTTCAAATATTGTTTTCTTTACAACATATCCAAATTGTAAAATGCAATCAGAAACATTTCATTGAGATGGTTGGATTTCTATGCTTCATGTTATGATGTTCTAATTCAAAGACGGTTATGAACTTACAGTATAATAAATCTACTCTGCATGTTTACACACAATGCATACAGGGCCTCTGAACCACACTGTGTTCAGCACAGTCATCCTAGACAAGATAGTTCACTATGAACAAAGAACAACAGAGACCACATGCAGGTCTATGCTTTTAAGTCTCGACACCTGCAGTGTCAGCTGCAGACAACGACCTAGCATCAAAGATGCAAACCATTCATGTTAATAAAAATACTCAGAGCTGCACAACAACATTCTAAGTTACTTCACTGGTATTTAATTTCTTCCACTCTTTCATATCAAGAACAAATTAATGAGATTTTGCTGTACAGTGCGATGAATTCATCTGACCACAATCTTCCAGAGATTTAGGAAAGTTTAATATAATTTGTAAGGTAATTTTACTTCATTGAAGTCAAGCACTTAAATACTGCTCACGTTGGAGGTAAGTTATTTTTTATGTAAAAGAACGATAGTTTCTTAGATTTACGGTCATTTTGATCGAGAGTTTTACGTCTAGAATTCAGGAGATAATTGTTTTTAATTTTTATAGTAGTCAATTCTTATAAGATTTACAATTCGGTTCGAATCATCAATGACCGGCCCAGAAGTAGTCCAGCGCGGCACCAGGCTGCTGATCCTGTACGGGGATTGTCTTGAAGAATCTATGATAACGTAAAATATTACAAATTCAAGTATATGAAAAGCCAGCTTCATATTTCTCAGAATTAACACGAAATTCAAGAATGTTTTCGAGGACTTATAGTAGCCAGCTCTATTTCCGAAAACAATTTATTTAATAGTGTAAATGACAGACAAATGTCGGACACAATAAATGAAATTTTTGACTGATTATCGTTTTCCATGTATTACTTTCAGTATAAGGAATGCATAGACCAATTTTGAGCAATTTTGAAAAAAATACATTTTCTCCGCCAGTTCCTGACGTGTGGAACGTGAGGCCTGTTGTGGGGCACGTCCAGGGGGCAGCAGGCGTCTCTCGTGCTTTACAATTACGCTTTAAACTCTTTGGCAACTTGGACATTCAAGTAAAATAAGGATCGCCTCTCCTGGTTGAGTTCAGTAGTTCATTGAATAAGATAGAATTTGAACCCTTAGCAATATTTTGAAGTTACAGCATATGTTACGCAAAAATACTATTAACGGTAAATGAATTTCAATAACATCTGAGCATATCAACACTTGCAATTTTGCACAGCCTGTTTCTGCCTCCATGCACTCGACCAGATGTTGTGAGGAGCATTTATCGTACACGTCAAACAGCTTGCAAAGGCGTGCAATTCGCTGGTCAACACAGCCCAGTACACACGTTCCCCTTGATGAACTTAGAGCAATGCTTGTGTTTTTTATTTTCCTCTCAGGGTAGCTTCTTCCTTGTCAGAGGAAATGATTCAATTTTTTGAAATTAGGTTTTCTTCGCGTATCAAATTGTCAAAGAGGGGTGAGTCAGTCGTGAATTTTATTTATCGTTTAGGGAAAACAGTGAATGTGGTACTACAAATGCAGGTGTAGGAATGATTAAGACCGATTCAGTGAGTTTAAAACTAAATTGCTACACATTCTTTGCTAGGCCTATCTCCGCTACACAACGAGCCAATCATTAAAAACTTCATAAGTGCTTAAAGAAGAAAACTCTAAAATCTAAATCCCTTCTTATCGACCCTGCCATTACGCAAGCATAGCTTTAATTAATCAAGTATGAAGATAATTAGATGCTAAGGTGATCGAAAAGAGTTAGAACAATTTCAGTTTTCTCTTGCATCAAGTTGTGTGTGAGTTTAAGTCTCTCCCACGAGAGCTAGAAACTTGACCTGCCATGAAGTTTTGAAGCGGAATTGAGACTCGGTAAGCGGCCACAGCAAAGCTCAGACCCTGGTGACAAAAGCAGCACTGCTTAGCTAATTATAGCATAATTTGTGCAAACTCTTCAGCATTTGACAGCGATCTTCAGGATTTAAAAGTGGGACACGTTGTTTTGAGGACGCTTTCATCAAGCGCTCTAATTGAAGTGCTTTTTTTAACACTCAAATTAGTGCTCATTTTTTCAGATACGGAAGCTTTCTCTCGCCGGGACTTCGAGTGTCCGCTCAATATTGCTAAGTTTTCTAAGTTTCAGGCTCCGGAGACTGGAGAAATATTTAATTAGGAGTTCGCTACATGAGCTCTAGTGTAAAGACTTAAGCAATCGACTAAGCGTAACGCTTTTTTGAACTCGAAGTTTTCAACAATATTTACGAATTGAAAAACACTACAAGCCGTAATTTTTGGGCAATAAGTCAAAGGAATGCTGCTTACTTTTACAAGTACATAGAGGTGACATACCCAAAACTGATCAGCTCTATAAAGAATATGTGTTAATTTTAACTCTTACTAAGTACACAATCGGCGAATAAATATTTTATTGATAGACGTTAATTACTGTTCAAGAGACAAACTATCTATTCCATTGTTCAAGTGCTAACAAATCTATTAATCAATACATTCACTCACACTCTAATTCACAGTTCACTGTGAACTGTGATTATAATCTGAGCAAAATAATTGTCATGATCATGACAACTATTTTTGAACTTCATAGTAAAAATTTTGAGATGATTTCATGTATTTTAGAATCCCATAGCATAAATCATGAATTGGGATGAAAAATTACTATCAGTTAGTATCGAATTCTGAATTCTTTTAAACCATGATACGCATCGAATGATTCTATACGGCAATGCAGGAAGCGTGTTTGCAAAACAGTGTCTCGATACTAGACAATGGCAACTCATTTTACGTCTAAAATTTTGTCCAGTGCGTGAACGAGAACAAGTGAATGAAATGGTGAAGGCAAGCTGACTTTGACTAAAGGATGAAGTTCAGTTTGACTAAAGAGCTAAGGCGTGATCAATGAAGCTAGGCTTGACCAATGAAGCTAGACTTGAGTTTGAATCTTAACTTGATTAATGAACATGAGTTTGACTAATGAACTTGAATTTGAGAATGACTCAAATAACAGGACACTGACATTGACGAGAATGACTTACCATGCAACAATAAAAAATGATGAGCCCACTCTAACTTGGTGGTCAGATTAATTACCATCTATTTGAATTAAATATGGTCCATTATATGATAATAGGCAGATACAAACGGTAACAAAGGGAGAACGGAGATCTTTTTCTCATTGAGATGACACAACCGTTGGAAGTTAGAGTTCAGGATGTAGTATAACATTAACCACAGCTTCATCAGCTAACACACCAGTAACAACAGCAGTAATTCCAACAGACCCGTTGCAATAAAAAACAGCCGCAAATATAGAAATTGCAACAGCAACAATTACTAGAGAAGTAACGCAACAGTAACAGCATCAAGAAGAACAACACAAAGAACAGATCTAGAGGTCATCTTGAAAGTAATTTTCTGCAGCCTCAAAGTTAGCGAGAAGAAACCTCGCTGTTGCAGAGCTCAAACAGAATTACTGCGTCCCGCCTGCACCAGCGGACGAGAAGCCGGTTCCTGGATAACTGAATCCAGAACTGAGTGAACGAAATAATCCAGAACTGAGTGAATGAAATAATCCAGAACTGAGTGAATGAAATAATCCAGAACTGAGTGAATGAAATGATTCAGAACTGAGTGAATGAAATAATCCAGAACTGAGTGAATGAAATAATCCGGAACTCAATGAATGAAATATTTTTTAAGGCCTACGATTCAAGACTGGAATTTCAATGCCATGTAACGCTTGATTCTGTGAAAGCTGAGATCGTCAGCTAACAACAGCTTTCTAACCTTAATACTCGATTTCTGAGTTGTATTGACGCGTTCACTAACTCGGTGTGTTATGATTTAGTGAAGCTTGTGCCATATATGTATAGGGTGGCCTCACAGTTGCTTTACCATTTGAGCGTTTATTGCGCAAAAACCTATGAAAGATACAAAGTTCTAGTAAATAGTGATCGAAAGAAAACAATGAAAGTTTTCTCATTGAAAAAGTAAAAAAATGACCTATGAATGAAAATAATAATTTTTAAAAACAATTTCATGAATAAACGCACAAATCGTTCTCGTTTTTGATCATCTGTGAACTGTATCAGGTATCAGCTGAATTTTATATGGATTTAATGTTAAATCCTTGTTTAGTATGCGCTGTAGTAACACTAATGTTCAGTAACACTAAGACACACGCTGAACAGTAAGACTCACACGCTGAACGCTAAGACTCACACGCTGAACACTAAGACTCACACGCTGAACACTAAGACTCACACGCTGAACACTAAGACTCACACGCTGAGCCGCTTTTTCATCGCTCGATGACTTCTATCTTCCAGTTCAACTTACATCAGTGACAGATCCTGTATGTCTGAATTTTGTTACAAAAACAAGACCACAGATTTTAAAAGGACGCTTGTTAAATCTTACGCCTACTTGGAAAACCTCTGTATTGATTCAAGTGAATGTGTCCAGAACGAGAAGCTAGGGACCACTCCACTAGGTATCTTTTATCTTCTTTACCGTATTCAACCTCTTCGTATTTTTTTATCTTCTGTACCGTATTCAACCTCTTCGTATTTTTTATCTTCTATACCGTATTCAACCTCTTCGTATTTTTTATCTTCTATACCGTATTCAACCTCTTCGTATTTTTTATCTTCTATACCGTATTCAACCTCTTCGTGTTTTTTATCTTCTATACCGTATTCAACCTCTTCGTATTTTTTATCTTCTGTACCGTATTTTACCTCCGTATTTTTTATCTTCCATACCGTATTTAACCGCTCCATTTTTTAATCTTTTATACCGCATTCAAGCTCTGCATATTTTTTATCTTATAAACCGTAATCACGTTTCGTGTAACGTTTATTTTATACACCATATTAAGGTTTAATGTGTCATTTATCTTCCATACCGTATACATGCGTTATGTTTTTATTTATTTCTTACTCCATGCTTTCTCGTTCGTACACCTCTTGCCATTCATTCTAAACCTATTCTTTATGTGTTCATATCTTAGTTTCTATTTTTAATTTCTTCTTTTTCTGTACTCCTATTACTATTCATTCTAAATCTATTCTTTAAGTGTTCATATCTTAGTTTCTATTTATAATTTCCTCTTTATCTGTACTCGTCTTTCCATTGATTCCTAATTTCCTCTACACCTGTGCACCTCATATCACTCATTCTTAATTTCCTTTTTATCCGTGCATCTCACACAGTCTAGCCCTCCTCCCTGTATGGCAGGAGAAGGAGAGGACTCATAACGAGCAAGCAGGTCGCCTGAATGGCCGTTGTGAAGAGCAAGTATAACAAGGCTTCAGGGGTCTGAAAACTGGAGTAATACTCCAGGTGTTCAGGTAGGTGAGGTGGAGTAAAACTGGAGCATTACTCTACTATATTCACTCCACTATGTACACTTCACTATGTACATTTCATTATGTACACTTCACTATGTACTCTCACTCTTCACTATACACTATGTAGACTCCACTATGTACGGTAGAGATGGTTACTTGGGTATAATATAACAGAAAATGATATAATTTACCACTTTCTCTTTTTAATTCCGGTTGAGATAGAAGAAACAAGTTCATATGTGCTGTACCTACTCGTTAAAATATGTGATGATTAGTTGTTAATGTTGTTCAGATCTTTCCATGCTATTAGTCTATATAAATGACGAGAAATTTTCTGACATGTTATCTAATATTTTTGGAAATGAGAGTAACCTGACTCAGGATTGAGCTGATGATTTCGTTTAGATTAACTAAAAAATTAAGTTTATGAAATCTACCTACATGTATCTACTGCAATCTGCCATAAGAAGAATCTACACTCATATGAGTATAATCTCCACAGAAAAAACAAGTAGAAATATTTGCAGCCTGGCCTAATTTGTGATATCTCTTTTGTGACCCTGACGTAAATCCTGCTTGTTGCATGCTAATTTGTGACACTTGAAGCGTGGTGGGCCAGATAAAAGACAGGGTAATTAGCCAAGTTTTGATTAGTATCGTTTGATGGCATTTGTACTGATGTATCTCAGTGAACTGGACGAGCGAACACATGAAGAGGCGGTGCTTTCATAGCACATGTAATTGACAAGATAAGCCTTATAGGAGCAACTCTGTAACTTACCTGTAACACAACTCTGTAACTTACCTGTAACACAACTCTTTAACTTACCTGTAACACAACTCTGTAACCTAAGTGTAACACAGCTCTATCTCTTAACTTTAACAGAGAACACTGTACATCCTAACTTTAACGAAACAATTGTATAACAAATCAACAGAACGGCTGTATTGTAATTGTAACAGAACAAATGCATGGCAAACGTAAAAGAACAACTGTAAAACAAACATTACAGAACAACTGTTAAGCAAACATAACAGAACAATTGTAAAGTAAACATAACTGTGAAGCAAACATAACAACAACTGTAAAGAAAACATAACTGTGAAGCTAACATACAGAACAACTGTAAAGTAAGCCTAACAGAACAACTGTAGAGCAAACGTAACAGAACAACTGTAAAGTAAGCACAACAAAACAACTGTAAACACACATAATAAAACAACTCTAAAGTAAACGTAACAGAACAACTGCATGACTCAACAGCAAAGACGTTTGTAAGAATGCAAGTCCTTGCTACTCAGCATTGACACATCCATGATGAGTTAGAACTACACAGAGACTGTGATTTGCTGCTCTTGAACGTGTCTGTAGCTGCACCTCTACAGTGTACCTGCACCTCTACAGTGTACCTGCACCTCTACAGTGTACCTGCACCTCTACAGTGTACCTGCACCTCTACAGTGTACCTGCACCTCTACATCACGGTATCATGCTATTTTGATGCCACAATGTAAAAATAACCATTAGTACAGAAGCATGCCGGTAATATAGATATATGGTAAATTATTGCTTTTAAATCCGTTATTGTTTACAAAAATTTTTTGAATTCTACAAAAATAGAGCGATTTATATCATCAGTGGGGGAAGCTGCTCGCAAAACTAGGTCTCTTTAATTTCTAATTGGTCTCTGTGTTAATGCATTGAATGGGTAGTGCATAGGCAGATTATTCCTAGTCTATTTCAAATGAACCCATAACTTAACTCCAGACGATTAATTGGTGCTTCACAGCACCAGACGCTGCTCATCAACCGTTGACTTTTTAGAAGCGAAGTCTCAAATGCTGACTTTGAACACGTAAGTTTGTTGCCTAACTTTGTACCGCCGAGAATTCCTAGGAATGTTAATACAGGATTTGTAGGAGCTCCTTTACGTAGCAGCTGAGCGTGAAGTGTTCATTGTTACATGAAGAGAGGACGAGAGTTGCGTTAAACAGAGTTGCGTTAAACAGAGTTGCGTTAAACAGAGTTGCGTTAAACAGAGTTGCGTTAAACAGAGTTCATGCAGACAGGAAACCTCGCAACAAACGCAGGAACAAGTTCCGGTTTGCAGAGTAGTGGTGTTGCAGAGTAGTGGTGATGCAGAGTAGTGGTGATGCAGAGTAGTGGTGTTGCAGAGTAGTGGTGTTGCAGAGTAGTGGTGTTGCAGAGTAGTGGTGTTGCAGAGTAGTGG
>VCRD01005180.1:21628-32063 GCA_006783055.1 Trinorchestia longiramus
TGAGTTTCTGGACGGTCATTCTTGCAACATGTGGTCGCGCGTTATCGTGGAGCAGAATTGGACCACGTCGATTCACTAATGTCGGTCTCTTTTCGCTCAATCGAGCATGCATAACAGCGAGATCATTGCAGTATCTCTCTTGTAAGCTGTTTGAACGACTCAGTGATTGCAGTGCCACAGCCAAGCATCCTCTTGACAACGAGCGTGTCTGGTTTCTTCTTTTTGACACAGTACATCTGCTAAACAACTGGAGCTACATCTGCTAAACAACTGCATCCGCAATAAGTGGCTCAGTGAGAAGGGCCAGAAGATTAGTCGTGACAATGAAACAACGGCATCATTTGCAGACGTCAAGGAACTCTACGAGTCAAAGAAAGACAGTATTCTGACGACTACTACACTCACTTAATTTGCTGTCGACCCTCAAATTTCGACCCCGCAAATTTGCTGTCAATCCCTCAGAGAAAGACTAGCAGAAGAATGCAGTCCTTCAGACCTCTGTCAAGAAGGCCCGGTTGGCTGACTAATCGCTGCAGTTTGATAGGTTTTTGCTTTTATGTCTGTTTGTTTATTTACGTGAATGTTTGTATGTTTGTTTGTTTTCATTGGAAATGTTTTAACTATAATTAATTTTGTAAAGTCTAAAACTGCAGCAACTCAGATTTCCATCAAGTGGCCACTAAGCTCATAAAATAATACATGTTAAGTCCCGCTAAAACTGATATTTCAAAGCATTACAATGCTTTTAACGATGTAAAATTCACTGTAAAACCTTATTATCCCTTCTAGTGCTTTGAAGAAGTAATTTTTGATCAATTTGTCCAATAGAAAATGTTATGTTACCAAGAATGCAATGGCCTCCGCTAGCGTAGTCAGCTATATGGCCGTGCACGTCGTGTTGACAGTAGTCCTTGGTTTTGACATAAAGTTTTATGTTCTATCCCATATAGTTTTTGAGTAATAAAATCCTTTCTGGTCCACCCTGTATAACACTGCACTGTACATGCTTATATAACGCTGTACCCTGCATGCTCATATAACGCTGTACCCTGCATGCTTATATAACGCTGTACCCTGCATGCTCATATAACGCTGTACCGTGCATGCTCATATAACGCTGTACCCTGCATGCTTATATGACGTTGTGCTCTGCATGCTTATATAATGCTACACTGTACATGCTTATATAACGCTGGATATCAAGCGCAGAAGTCAACTGAACATGTGGTGCAGAAGTCAGCTGGACATCAAGGGCAGAAGTCAGCTGGACATCAAGCGCAGAAGTCAGCTGGACATGGAGCGCAAAAGTCAGCTGGACATCATGTGTTGGCTTGCTTAGTTATTGCAGTGATCATCGAATAGCATATTTGCGAGGAGAAAGTTAATGAATTTGATAGTTATCGAGTTAACAGACTCATGACAATTAAAACGATCCATAATTGCGACTGTTCAGAGCAATTATAATTGAGCAATACTATAGAACGTGGCTGTACCGTGGCTTGAATCGGAAATTGAGTTTGAGAAGGACAAATGTATATTGTCTATTAGTTGACTCCTATCAGTATTTGTTCTTAAAGCTCTTTGAGCCTGTAGACACCTCCAGGGATCGGAGGAGTCGGGGGCAAATAAACACACTTGGAATGAGGGTCTTAGAACTAATATACTGTCTTTTCTGGTCTTTTTCTTTTTATTTCTCGCCTCCTTCTCACGCCTTCTTCTTGTGCCTTCTTCTCCCACCTTCTCCTCGCACCATCTTATGGTACCTTCTCTTTGTGCCTTCGTTTCGAGCCTTCTTCTCTTGCATTCATCTATTCCTTTCTTCTCTTGCCTTCTCATGCCTTTCCCAGGCTTCAAGTCTCAATAACGACTGCTGAGCCGCAACACATTACAGACTAAATGTATTTTGACAGCTCATTTAGGCGACGCAGGAACTGAAATTGGAATGTAGGGAAGCACCCAGAAGAGAATTGTGCCCAGAAGACTGCCTGCTCATTGAAATGATTTGTCACTTGATGAGTTAGGACATTTATATGCTTTATTTGTCAAATTTGGGCTCATGATTTACAATGGGACATATCATTTACTACAATAAGGGAATTAAAAATGAACTACACGGTCAAGCAGTACAGTTTTGAGCTACGTTCGATGCTCCTTTATTTTCTTCAAATTTACTAGAGCTGAAACTGATTTCCTCACTTCACCGTTAAAACAACCATCACAGCACACAAGTATGTTGCATATTACATATGACTAAATTTAGAGCGCTGTCTGTTGAAAAACAGACGCATTTTGAGCGTAGAACAGGCAGTATCTAATGGTTCCAGCGTTCTTCACCCCTTCGCTTAAGATTATGGAATTACTTTAGAGACTTTGCCATTGAATACGTTCAGGCCAAGCTCGCCCATAGGCTTGGCTGCCTTGCCGTATTTCTCGAACTTTTTCTGGCGCTGAAAGTAAAACCCTCGTAAAGAGCACCTTGTCTCTTCGTTATCTCGCCCTGAAGTTAATTCGATATATTCCAGGTCGAGGGTTTCATTGAATGTGACCTGCACGACGCGCCTCACAAGCACCAGTGCTGCAACAACCAGCTCACTTCGCCGCTTCTTGCACGGTATGAACAATTTTTAATAGATTTTTCTTAGATTGAATCACTGTTAATGATGTAACGTTTCCAATAAAATAATAAAATCGGGTTAAAAAGGAGTAATGTTCTTGAGAACTACTTCGAAACGTATCTTGGGCGTACATTACTAGGATATTTTTTGTCGGACAAGTTATCATGGGTTAGCAGAGTCATGTTGAAAAATAATTGAAAAAACAAAAGTTAATTATGAAACTCGTGACCTGCAAATTAAGAGATCAGCAATGGTTTACCGTGTGACATGCGGGTGTTTTCACTAAGTTAAATCTTTTAGGGTACTAAACTGCGTGCTTGAGCTTAACACTTGTTTCAGACGAATAATTTCCTGCCCTCCGATCTGCTCGTCTGAACAGAATAGCACTGCAGAAATGATGAATCACGCGTCAAATTGAAGTATTCTCGAGCTTAAAGTTTGATCTTGGCGCTCATATTTGAGCATTCGAGTAACGTGTTCATTTATGCCTTGCTTTATAGTTATTGCAGCAAGTTGGATGTCGTGACAAGCCATGATTTGACCTCAGCCACACAGTAAAGGGAAAATCTCATCACATTGGGAGTAGAACTCAAAACTCCACTATAGGGCGATGTGTGATGATTGAGACTTCTGCACTCACTGCTCTGCCAATACAATGGTTAGTATTGTCAGATCTAATTCAATTTCATTCAGGGGCTCCATCCCCTTTGAAAATCAGATAGAAAATACTAAGATTTGATTGGGCTGAATAGTCGGTAAAATTTTGGTATGCTGCGGTAGCAGCTGGAAGACGCACTTGCACTAAGTCCACGGGAAACGTGCGACTTATTTCGCTTCTGTTGTAGTGGCAGAGTTGCTATGGTAGAAAAAATATTTTTGAAATCTATTAATGTAGCATTCGCAATTTTTGAATGTATTTGCTCTTTTAGTTTCTATGTTTTGAGATATCGTAACTTACTTCTGTCATGTTAAGTTTAATTGTAACTTCACATACCATGCTCGCTGTGCGTGACACAATATTGAAGGGAGGGGAGGAGGTGGTATCGCCCAACTTCACGCCATACACCCATAGCTGGGCTCCAATAACATATAAAAAGGTGTAGATGCAGGCCAGAGGGACAGATTGGGACAGTTAATTTAAGGTTATTGATGCATTCCAATACCTCCTGATTATCGTGTTCTTGAGGTGCAACACAACTATGCTGAGAAGCACTGCGGTGGAGCGCTTGTTCTCTCTTCACAAGAACATCATCAAGGAGATGATGCCTGGACTTCTGGACTTATCGGTTATCGGTGCCCAGCCTCATATGTTGTCACTCCACGCTGACAATCCATGCCACGCACCATGCTGTATCCCTTCTGGGTGAGCATGCGACTTTACAATGTGAATGTGACTGTACAATGTGCCTGTGAATGTGACTGTGTAATGTGCATAGAAATGTGATTGTGTAATGTGTGTGAGAATGTGACTACAATGTGCATGTGAATGGGTCTGTACAATGTGCATTAAAATATGACTGTGCAATGTGCATGAGAATGTGACTGTAAAATGTGCATAAAATGTGACCGTAAAATGTGTAAGAGAATATGACTGAATGATGTGCATGTGGTTGAGCCTGCATGGAGCCCGTATCACTTGGGGGATTAATTTATTATTGTTGAAGTCGAGTTTGTCTTCACAAACTCGGTAATTTTATCAAGCGACATGAGGCTTCACTCATGTCACAATCTCATCAAACGATGAAACATGCAGTGTCATCAATAGGACAATTTATATGCATTTTTATAGAACTCGTTTACTGCATCACAGCCTGACGAGGAACTGCAGCCTCGCCGTGTTCGTCATGCAACCCTACACAAGATACGGACGTACTGCGCCTCTCAAATAGAGTTCTCACTTAAGGAGTCGTTCAGTGAGATTGGATCGCTTTCCTCTCATTTCATCTAAATGTTTAACCAATATTTTTAGCCCCCAATAGGCCTTCATTGAGCAGGAATAGGATTTTTGCTTGATCAAAAAATCCCTGCGCCCACCCTAACTTGAAGCATACGGCCGGTAAACAGAGGCGGCCGCCGCTGGCCGAGGTTTCGACAGATATGGTGAAATGTTCGCTGAAACACGATCGCCTCCCGCCAACTCAATATCTCATATTTAATTCTTGGGGGTTGCACGCTCTCAGCAAAGAGATATAAATTTGTGAAGTTATGTTTCCGGTGTCGTTCAGCTTCAGTGGAACGGAATGGTAAAGCAGCGGGTTCCATGATGCGGGAAGCAGCGGGTTTGACGAACAATCTTTGTAAGTTTGCCTCGCACTGATCATTTTAGAGTTCACGTACTTTTGATAAGTATATTAACATGCCTTCACATTTTCCTCCTCAAATCAGGAGGGAGCTGTTTAGTGGGACACGTGTATTAAAATGAAGTTTTTTTACTTCCTTAAAATCTGACGGCCGGAATCTCGAGTTCTGACATTCCAGCGGCGGTCGAGCAGTCCTGGGCTGGAATGACTGGCTGGCTGGAATGACTGGCTGGCTGGAATGACTGGCTGGCTGGAATGACTGGCTGGCTGGAATGACTGGCTGGGTGGCTGGCTGAGTAAAGAAATGATTTAAAAATCCTACTGCTGAGAATTTTAAGACTTCCATTATAGATACAAAATTTTTAGATTTGCATCGCCTAGAATATAAAATTTTTATTGCTCAAAATTTTAGGCATTCCATTGACTGAATTTTTAAGATACTCGTTACCTGAAATTTTAAGGAAACTATTGTTCTGAAATTCCGATTTCCGTTATTTGGAATTTTAAGACATCATTAACTCAAAAATTTTTAGGCATCAATTACCCAGAATTTTAAGAAATCCATTACCCAGAATTATAAGATGTCCATTACCATGAATTTTATAATATCCACGGTCAGGATATCGGTTCCAAAAGGCCTAAGCTTATCTGGCTTTTTATACAAGTCTAATTTATTAGGCCTATAGTTTACCAGCGAGACTCATAACGTCATCCTTTCGCGACGCCAAATCCGATTATTGCTGGGCGCACACAATTTTCCAGTTGGGCGGCCGTATATTAAGGAAGTTTATGACGCAGCTTCCCTGTTTGATTGACTCGTGAGCCGCGCTCAGTTTGTGGTGTTGAGAGATCCTCGCTGTGCTGCAGATGGATGACTCCGTCCTGCACCGTCAGACCTGGTCTGTGGTTTACGGTGACTGTGTGCAGTATTTTCAGCTCCATGATCCATGGGTGAAATAAAGACATGTTCTGACTCTCATTGTCGTTATCTTTGGTGACTGTGCACAGTATTTTCAGCTACATGATCCGTGGGTGAAATAAAGACATGTTCTGACTCTCATTGTCGTCATCTTTGGTGACTGTGCATAGTATTTTCAGCTTCATGATCCATGTGGGAAATAAAAACGTCTGCTGACTGTTTTTGTTCATAAAAGTTGTCACATCTCTCAACTGATATAACAGATGTTTATAGGTAATGAACATATCTGTTGCTGTGACTGTGAGTTAATTATTGTTTTTGTTTTTCCTTCCTCCGAATTTATGATTTTGGAGTTTTGTGAATAATTCGTTACATATGCGGTGAAATAACATTCTCAACACAGAAACACAAAATGACGTTTCGTGTGATGCCTACCTATCAACACTATTTTGGCATGAAGGTAGGAGACCCACACTTTATTAACACTTTTGTGTGGATGAATCACGGGCTTTACATCTACATAAATACGTTGCGACTCCTGTCCAGGTATACTATGAGAATGGCTTGAAAATGAAAAACGATCTATAGTTTTTGCTGTACAAACCAAACAGATGGTTGCTACTTTTGCTTGACTCCACCTATAAAGATAGGATTATTAATTAAAAAAAGATGAGCAGTTCAATACTCGAATCTTCCATCTACTATTCGATCTATTCCACATTAGGTAGTTTACATGTTTTTACTCCATTTCAACATTATGAGCTTGAAGTAGAAAATGAAAATAGTGTGGAAAAGAAGATCCTAACAAGCCTTCCACATCCCATGATCCAAATTTGGAGGAAAATGATGATACAGCGCACTAACTGCGTAAAGCAGAATTGAGTTAGCTCATTCGAGACCTTGACTTGACAGAAGAGAAGGCCAAACTTTTAGGGTCAAGACTACAACAACGGACTTGTGATATCAGCGTCTCACAATGCAGAGAACGTCAATCAGATTTGCTTCCTTTTTCGAGAAGAAAAAAGAATCTGGTTGTTCGTCATGACGTTAATGGCTCAACATAATGCTTGAATTTGATTTGAACCATGAGCCAAGTGACTGAAAGCAATTCACAAACTCCTTCAAACTTATTTTGGAAGCTGCATAACTTAACAACTGTAACTGTCTTCCTTCTACCTATTCCTGATAGTCACGTAGTATACATGAAGGAGATTTGTGTAAACATGACATCACTCCATGACTCAATCAAATATGCTGAACTCAAGTGGAAAATCTGCTGCAAAGTCATTGCTGTATTCTTACGGATAAAATCTCGACTTCAGGGAGAAAAAATGTACTTGCTGATCTTCTCGTGGACAAAGAAGATGTTTTTCTTCCTCCTCCCTTCATATTAAGCTGGGTCTGATAACAAATTTTGTCGAAGGTATGAACTAAGAAGGGCTGGCTTTCATTTGCTTAAGAGACAAATTCCATGGATTAAGTGATGCAAAAGTTAAGGAAATCATTAATGTTGGGCCACAAATTCGACAGCTTGTAAAGGATCCTGCATTTGAATAAATTTTGGTGGAAAGAAAAGAGGGAAGCTTGGGAAGCATCAAAGGGACTTAAACATCAATTCTTAGGCCCAAAAAAGTGATGATAATTACACTCCAGTGACAGTACTTCTGGAAAAATACGATCAACTCATATGCAATATATCCTTTAAATTCCATTTTCTCTACTCCCACCGAGGCTTTTTCCCTTCTAGTTGTAGACCTATAAGTGCTAAACACAAAGAAAGATTCCATCAAGATATTTTCGCAATGAACAAAGAAATTAGAACCGTAGGAATGAAGTTATTCTTGCAAATTACTGCTGGTCTGTGTGCAGGGACGCCCGGAAATTCACTTACAAGAGGCAAGTCAAAAGAAAACGACCTCATGAAGCCACGAGATGATTTTTTTACACCCAACTACATGCCAGGTATTCATCCATCAATGTAGAACTCTTAGAATGTAACTGTCATCATAGGAATTTAAAATTCAGTTTTAATGTTGTTGGCATATCTACTTAAATGTATCCTTTCCTCTTAATCCACTAAGATAAAATAGTTCCCCCTACTGTTTATCACAAAAATTAGAGCTAATCGAGACTTTATTACAATATTTATTTTCTTTCACCAAAAGTAATAAGATTTGACTAATGAAGTTAAGGAAACATTCCAAAAATTATTTTTTGTTAAACTTTGTAATTGCGGGTGCATTTGTAGCTACAGCGCCGGACCATCTTGAACAGCGCCGTTGATCTTGACGATCTTTCTGGTCTACGATGAAATTCTGTTAAAAGCTTGACTATTGAGTAAAACTCAAAAACTTGAAACAGCGTATGAATTTTCCATGAAAATTTTTAGTTTTTATGAGACTTTGCGAACATAAATGATGGAATTATGAATGTTCGCTAATTTACAATGCAATTAAAAAAAATTGAAAATAAAATTGTCGGTATTACAGGAACACATATTTTGCTCTATTAATTTCAGTGTGTAGTCCAGATCTGAATTTCATTAATTAGAGCACAACAATAGCAGTGAAAAACAATAAATATGATGTCCAAAAATAAATGCATTCATTCATTGAATGCCCACTTCTTATATATTTATCATTCAAGCATCAGGTGCAATAATATTCAACAGAGACAAATGTACTTGCTTTAATTAGGCCCTTTAGACTTTTTTCTAGTACAAAGAGCAAACAAATGGAAAAGTATTTGAACAATAGTTACTAAAAGATTTAATACATTTGTGGAGCACCATCTGGTACAAAAAGGGTAACTCGACACAGCATATTTAAATAAAACATATCGCTGCTCAAAATACGATCAATTTAGCGTCTAAAGTACAGGAAATTTAATTAGATCTTCCACAACAGGTGAAGACTTGAGCAAGTTTGTAACTTTATAGTTGTTTCACCAGAGGACACAAATACACTGTTTTTTTGTGGTTTAGTTTTTTACTGACAAATGAGCTAATGGTGAAGACGGCAGAGAATTATCGGAGATTTATTTTATTTTTTTATAATACTTTGTATGGGAAACTTTTGTATTGATGTGAAGGTTGTCAAATGGGTCCTCATCTGAGGCGCTGAGGTAATTGTACGTTAACTTCTAGAACAAGATAACCAAGAAGAATCTCTTCCTGTAACAATGCATTGATAACCCATGTCAAACTTTTCCAAATGTGATCTCGACGAAAATACCTTGGTGTCTAAACCTCAGCACCACAGCACATGTTGCCTCAGCACGTGGTGTCCCAGCACTGCAGCACGTGGGGCCTCAGCACCGCAACACGGAGTCTGCATGCTGCTATTCGTTTGTCTCCTAGTTAGTCGAGTGATTAGTCGGCAGGGATGGGAGAAGCTTGTGATGCTCGGGGTATGATTTGTCATATGTTATTTAGGAAAGATTTATGATACTTCATTAAGAGTTAAGCTGTAGCTTCAGTCACGACCATACGCCTAGTGAGGCAGCTGTAGACCTGACCATACATACGCCTAGTGAGGCAGCTGTAGGCCTGCCCATACGCCTAGTGAGGCAGCTGTAGGTCTGACCATACATACGCCTAGTGAGGCAGCTGTAGGCCTGCCCAGATTTACTGCTTTCGAGACTCCAGGTTTCAATTTGCAGTTTGTTTGCTGTGGGCGGCGTGGTGCTGGGGCTGATATTGCCCTCAGAAGGTCGACCTCTGATGCCTGAGAGGAGAGGTGAATGGGCAGGAGGCGGAGGAGGGGGCTAGAACTATCACTAAAGGAGGTATAAAAAGAGTGGACGCAAGGCACATGATCTAAAACGCCAGCAATAAAATGATTTGTGTCACAATAATGCGATATACATGCATAAGAGCAATGAATTTCTGATATTCAGTCGATGACTTTAATTGAAGTCAGCTATATATGCTGATTTTCTTTAAATATTAGTTTGCGTCGTGCAGAATAAAAATTATTGTTCAAAGAAAATTGATGCAGCAAAGCACACGCGGCGGTTAGAGAAAACAAGGTTTATTGGCTTGGTAATTCACTTTTCTTCATTCATATTTGAAGACTTCGTCATTTAAAGAGTGAACGTCATCAGTGTTTGATGTGAAGGACATAACATTGATGTTGAACAGATATAACATTTTGGAGCTCACTGCTCCCTCCTGGCCAGGTGCAGGAGGTTACATGAGGGACAGTTAACATCCTCATGATCTTGATCAACATTGATCGACACACCAGAAAACATTTCTGACTCGTACTGTAAAAAATATTTAGCATGTATTGGCCTTTTTTCACTGGAAGAGTGCTGTTACTTGAAACATTACTTATAAAAATAGATTCTTCTCCCTTATCTCACTTCAGTGATTCAGATGGTGCCAGTGGTCTGATTAAGATACCAACTTAGCTTTCGAGCCTCTATTTTTATCCCGAATTTGGTACATTGTGAGCGAAATTACTGCTGGAACTTGAGATGCGATGGTAGGTCTAATTCAGTTCAGTATACCTAGCCAGATTTTGCCTACATTGAGTACAACTCTGGCGCTGTGACCTACATTGAGTACAACTCTGGCACTGTGACCTACATTGAGTACA